>JBDJHY010000097.1:13550959-13561321 GCA_039654485.1 Withania somnifera | reverse complement strand
TTGGTTTAAATGACACTAGGGTGAATGAGTTCACGTTATTCTCTAATAATTTGATTCCAAAAGAACATTTGATCATGTTTTTGTAATATCTACTAGTTTGGGAGATGAGGACAACCGAGCGAAGTGTGATGATCTTCTAAACTTCCTATAGTACCTTTATGCTTATGATGATCTATATGTTGGTTTTCCCTTAAGATAAGGAAACCTTGGTTATGTTTGGATGAAGTGTTCTTGACAATTAACGCTATTCATGCTAACCCATGTTCTAACCCTCATGTCATGAGGAAATTCCCATTGTTTGTCCTTTTCTTGTTGTGTTTTCAAGGAATGGATTCGAGGACAAATCCTTTCAAGAAGGAGAGGATGATATGATAATGACCGACCTCACTTATGATCAATTGATGATAGATGTCATGGATAGCTTGGAGCTTGATGAAAGTCCTTTTAAGGGTAGTCTTGGACACTTAGAACACTTCCAAGATCAGATATTCGTGTGAATGATAGCATGGAAGGAGACTCTGGAAACTTCAGAAGCATTGGACGACTTGCCCAAACCGTCCAAGAGTGAGCAAGCCGACCAAACTACTGCCCAAAGGCAAGGCAGCCGCCCATAAAGCCGTCCAAGGCAAAGGAGCCGCCCAGCAGGCCACCCAACCTCAAACGAAACTCCCAAAGTCCAGTCTCCTATAAAACTGACTGATTGGGCCCCTATCCTTATGCTTTGTTGCCCATAGGCCTAAATAATATAATATCTACTATAAATAATAGGTTTTCAAGGCTTAATCTTAGACAATGTTGAATATTTTGTAAACAACTCTTGATGAGTACTTTGAGTGTTCTTCATATAAGCCATTAGAGTGATTCCGTGCATCAAAATGTGGCAAGTTTATTACTTGATTTTTGTGTGAAAACGTTGGTTGCTTCGAAATTATGATTCCCTCGTGGTCTTCGTAAGAATTATCGTGCTTAATTACGATTAATTGAAAGTCTTCGGGTTTGATACACCATTAGGTTCGATTAGGTTGCCTTTTCTTGAGTGTAACTAACTTTTATCTTTTGTTTATTTATCTTGCTTCCGTATAATCGCATTCACATCAAATATAGTGCTTGGATAATATAAGAATGAGCTAAATAAACTAACACTCACATTCAATACCAATAATTGAATAACAGAAGTGCAGCTCGTAAGAGCTTAAGTTCCAAGGCGAAAATTTTGGTGCGCAAGTATGACGGGTACAGAAGTGTAACTAAATAACCTCATACTGGCTATCATTCTGGATAATGATACATCATTGGATGGATGAAAATAAGAAATACCAGAAACACTACCATGCTAAGAAGACACCAAACTCATTAACATTTGTGTGTATCTGAACGTTGGACCAACTTTGTTCCAATAAATGCCGCAGACAACCACTTGGTGATTGTGTTGCCACTGCTCTCGCAGTGAGCGACAAAAACCTTGTATGCTCAACTTGCCTGTAAAACCAAAATTCACATGGTAAAGGGTAGTGTGAGTGATCAGCAACTGTCCTTGGGAGTATATAGATGCATGTACAAAACTATATCATCAAAAAGTCAATGTTCAATCTTCTCAACTAAGTTTGGACTGGAATAATTCCTAGAATCTCGCAAACAGAAATATAATATTCTGTCACAGCTAACTCTTAGCTTCAACCACAAAAAGTTTATACGAAGCAGCAACAAAAGGAAAGCACGAAATCTACACCTTTTTGAGTTCAATTGTTGTTTATGCATTATCAGCAACAGTAGGCAGTGCAGTAATTTTCCCCACAGCAACAGTTTTCCCTGCACAAATGGCAGTAATTATGATCCTATTTCAGAGGATAACACACATAAGTAAAATGCAAGGTAATGTTACAAAGCACAATGGTGCCTTACCTTCAGTGCGGAGAGTAAATCGTCCAAGTTGTGCAAAGTCAGAGAATTTCTCTATACATATCAGATTATTCACCTGGCAATATAGTTTCAGAAAGATTAAATACCATTAGAGACAAAACCTCAAGGATCTAGCTTTAAAAAAAACCCCAAAAAAGGCGAATCCAGTCATTGAAGATTCCATCTACAAAAGAAGTCAACAGGAGATGCTCAAATTACACTGGCCGACACAAGAGAAGGTGAGGTCGTCTTTCTTTCCAGACGCCATAAAACGAAAAAGCAATGGAATTCAAGGTAAAGAAAAGATTTTGGCCCCAGACAAGAAAATTTTCATCATTCTCTGTTAGAAAGCTGGGGTAAACACAGACGACATTGTGCTACCCTATTAATACACTCAATATCAAGCAAGCACTCTAACAGCTTCAAGACACACGAGGAATTCACAAACACTGCCCGAGAATTGTGACTTAAACACAGATATTAGAACACAACCGTAATAGTATTCCAAATCTACCCCAACCTAAAGGTCCACAGGTATTCAGGCCGTCAGCTAACCTGAACACAGCATAAAACAATAGCACCATTCTTTACAAACAGAGGTTTTTTCTTCATAGGTTTCTTTGTCTTTAGATCAATCTGCTGCATCAGTTCAACGATCTCGCATTCCTCAACAACAGAATGGACATGCAACACAGCTTTGTAACCAGCAGTAAAAATAGCCTGAGACAACACGGAATTTCATTTAAGACTGGCTGCACGCATGCAATTCTGAATCCAAGTGAGGAACTGAAATGCTTAGTTAGGGTTCGATTCATACATTGTCCAACAGCTCAAGGATCTGCAACTGTGCAACAAACTCGGTAACTGAATGGATTGGCTTTGCTGCAAATAGCAAACTCGTTAGGAATAGCAAAAGGTTTGAAATCATCCATCAAACTAATGCTTAAACCAACTTGAGATTACAATATGAAAGACTGAAAGGGTACAATATAAAATCACATTTGAGGACGAAGCATTTACTTCCCCTCTTTATCCTTGTCAAAAAACCTTCCTCTTAATCTTTATTTGCTATCACACGATATAGTGATTGGCTACAAATAGATGCCTACTTCAAGAATAGCTAAAACTCAACGGTGTATGTGTGTTTCCCAGATAAAGGAGCTGCATATCAGAGTTAGTTTTGCACCCTAAGAGCACATCTGCTCTGACAATTGATCTGGAGACTAAAATTCACAAATTGCCCACAAAAATGTGACTAAACCCACAAGCTGAACAGGACAGAGAGAGGGACTCAAACTTTTTTAACTGAAAAGCGACAACATACATGGATACAAGTCCCCTTTTTTTGGCCTAGCTCACTGGTGTAACCTGATCTTTGTACAGGAAGTAAATGATACTTTTGACATAGACGGGGACTAACGTGAATTGTAACTATGTTGCACTGCACTAATTATGTGTTTCTTTCTTATGTTATTATAAATTAACCGTTACTCATAAAAAATGTGATAACAGCCAAAATCCATATTTCTTGGGTGCATGTGGAAAGACTAGAAAATATACTACTATGACTTTCATCGATTATTAGTTTACAACTAGTCTGCTTTAGAAACCCCAAAAATCTATTCAACTAGCAAAACATGATATGTCCTTTATACACCCAACAAAAAAAAAATGAACGGAGAATCTTTTTCTTGTAAAATTGAACTCTTCTATCCTGCAAAAGGTATTTTTCTCCCTATTAGCCAAACAACAGACAATAAAGATGCAGCTTCCAAATCTTCATCCATCTTGCTTCCAACTAGTTAATTCCCCTACCTTCAACACTGGAACTACTGTCCTTGAGAACACCGAATTTATGCTGAAGATGGAATGACATGGACCATAACTCTAAGGCAAGGCTGCAATGTAGTAGCAGATGCCTCAGACCTAACCTTTATCCATGACATATACAACAGCATCCAAAACAAAACACCCTTCTTTTATAATATACCTGAGAGTACAGACAGCTAACCCTTTGCGCACCCAAGTGTTAAAAAGGCTACTCTTTATGCCTCTTTTCGTAGCAAATAAACAATAATGTATTCAGCAGTGCAATACCAATTAGCTGTAACATTGTAACACTATTCTTTCTCATGACATGTAGTCGCATACGTATTTGTTTACATCATATGGTCATTAGACATATGATGTTTCTTTATTTCTTCTCATATATAACTTGTTAGCCAATAAATATTGAATAACAAATAATCAGCACAGATCAAGAAAAAAATGAACATCAATTCATTATAAAAGGGAGCTTAATTGCAGAAAACATACCAACACTGCACAAGACAAAGCCTGACAAAATGTCATCTTCCTCTACTCCAGATAACCTAACACGTACATTTTCCCCAGGACCAACGTGCCTTACTCTGTCTTCGTCACAGAATATGGCAAGAACTTTTACAGCAGCCTATAAATCAGTGGGTGAGATGAACTTCCACAAGTATACCATCAATCACAAACCTCAATACAATTATGGAAAAAGGTCAAAAAGAAAGCACCTTATTTGGCATAATCAGTAGATTATCACCTTCATGTATGCTTCCAGACTCAATTTTACCCATAACAACTGTTCCCATGTCTTTAAATTTGTCAATAATAGGCATTCTGCAGAGAAAAAGAAAATTGGAAAACAAGTAAGCTACATGGCAAAAGTTTAGAGGAGAATTAGGAGAAGGAAAATAGGAGGAATTGCTTCGCTTATGATCAGGTGAAAGAAACAAGAAGATGAAGCACAGAAAATAAATATGAAGAACATATTACAAAAAGAACTTGCAAGCCTTACTCCTTAACCTCTTCTTTGCAATTTACTTCTCAATATTTGTGTGCTAATTTTTTCATTCACACGCATAGAAGTAAAGTGCAAATAGATCTTTCACCTCTTACTCCTTAGCCCCACCCTTTAGTTCACAACATCAGGTTTTAATAAACTTTCACATCTTATCTCTCCCGTTCAACGATAGTGGATTGTGATCCGTTAAAACAATGTGGAACAAACGTAACTAGAAGGTTAGTGTTGGAATCAGGAGACATTCTGGAGCAAGGATACAGAAACAGGACGATGTCGCGGGATTATAAAAAGGAGATTGTAGAAGTACCTCAATGGACCTTTAGGATCTCGAGGTGGAACTTCAACAGCATCAAGGACCTCAAAAAGGCATGGACCACTCCACCATGGGCACACACTTTTCTCCAATCTGGTTTTCAAATTTGAGCCCAAAAGACCAGATATTGGAAGGAACTGAACATCTAAAATTCAGGTACAAAAAGAACAGTTATCAAACATGCAGCTTAACTAATATAGAGAACCTTTAAGAAATAGTAGAGAATAACAGTCCACAGATTTACATCCAAGATATGAAGACAAATAGGATGATCTTCCCAAAAGGGTCACTCATGACATTATTTCCCTAGATACATAAAACATATTTAAAAAGTACTCCCTCTGTTTCAATTTTTATGACCCTGTTGACAGGGCACGGATTTTCAGAAAGAAAAAGAAGTTGAGACTCATGGTCTTAAGCATGTCAAAACATTTTTGCTTATAAGACTTTCGAAACTTGTGGTATTAAATACATCATAACGTTTTTACAGCTATAAAGGCTAGTCAATCAATGTAAAATTGCATTTAGGTAGAATTGTTTCCGAAGTACGGAAGGGTTCAATCCTTTTTAACAGATTAAAAAGGAAATAGATATCACACAAACTGGAACAGAGGAAAATCACTATAGTTCCTTTATTTCAACTAAGATAGCTAGAGCTTGAATGCAAAGTTTCTTCTCAAAAATATACATATAGGTGACGTTGAAAATGTATTTTTATCACCATGAAGTGGACAAGTGGATCGAAAAAGAACAAGTAAACCCTAGAGACTTGTACTTTATGCTAAAAGGCTAAAAGCAAGATCAGACACTTATACGTCAGGAAAAAATGATAAGAAAGCTCTTATTGAGAGGGTATATAATCAGGTTTAGATAACAGATCACTTTGACACGTTAAAATCACAAAAGACATTAAACAAAGAGGCAATCTGCGAGTAAATAATACTTCACCTTTCTTCACATTGTACCCCGAAGATTTCAAGAATGGAACCATTTTTGACTCGATCTCGTCATATCTACAAGAATCAACTGCATGATTAGTTGCTAGAATACTTCCATCACTTTTTTCTATGTAATACCTGTTATCATCTTCAAAAAAAAAAAGAATCTACAGGACTTGACACAACATTGAAATAACAGGCGGAAGATCACCTTCCTTTAGACCAGTTGACAGTAGGATCATCCATCTTGTTTACAACAACAAGAAGCTTTGTAACTCCTAGGGTCTTCGCCAGTTGAACATGTTCACGTGTTTGCCCACCTCTTTCATATCCAGTTTCAAATTCACCCTTTCTAGCAGATATCACCTTCACAATATAGCAGACAATGATCAACAACAATTACCACACCTCAAACCCAAGCAACTAGGGGTCACCATATGAATTCTCAGTGTCCAATTCGCTGTATTTGAACACATTTCTCTCCAATATTCAATAATTCAGGGTTCAGAGTTTCTAAACATGAGTATTCGCACACACCCAATGAAGTGGCCTAGTGGTCAAAGAAGTAGATTAAGAACTATGAGGTCTCAATTTCGATACCAGCAGCCCACTACCTGTGTTGGTGAGAGGTAGTAGGTACCACGTGGAATTAATCGAGGTGCACGTGAGCTAGAACACACACCATGGTTATCAAAAAAAATAGAGTATTCACACAACACAAAAAACTTAGTATACTGACGAAACTCTCACCAGCACACCTATATCGGCTTGAGATGCTCCACTGATCATATTGGGAACATAGCTCTTATGACCCTGGCGACAAATGGAGCAGAATAAGAAAATAGATGTAGAGAGACAGCAGAAGCAAATGTTGAAGAGAGTACATAAATTACCAAGATTGTTACATTTACATGCAGTTACAGGAAAAACTTGTGAATGTCAATTTATAATAGTCATAACCTTTGTTTTCATCATTCCAAAGACGTGGCTTAGTGATCAATGGAGTGGGAGGAAAACCATTATGTTTCAACTTCAAATCCCAGTGCAAGTAAAAAACACAAAAATTCCTTCCATCTCTCTATCCCTTGGTAGGTAAAGTTACACAACACTTGTGCTAGGGGAGGTAGCAGATATCCGTTAGAGTAGCCGTGGTGTGGGTGACTTAGCACGACTACCATCATAAAAGAGAAGTTCAAAAAAGAGTGTTTTGAAGCTATTCATTACACCTCAAATCATTATTTATCATTTTATTTTAAGCATAAAGACGGAACCCCAGAAAATACTCCAATCTTAGCCTAGTATCAATCAGTCTACCAATAGTAGCTCTCTAAGACACTAACATGGCTTCATTAATAAAATGAAAAACTAGACCTCATCCTAAGTTTTTCAACTTTCTCCTTACCATGCAGTAGATACAGGACCAAAGGCATCCAAACTTGGAAACCAAAAGAGCAGAAAGATTTAGAACCCTAGAGACACTGTTGAAGACAACATACCCAGTAAAGCCCCACAAGTGGGGTTTGGGGAGCGAAGAACGTACGCAGACCGTACTACTACCTCATTGAGGTAGAAAGACTGTTTTCAAGAGATCATCGGCCCACACGATTGAAGACAAGCTCAAAAAATGTAAAATAGGAGACGAATGTCTAACTTTCAAGACGACGTAAAAGGGATTAGGATCACAATGAGAACTAAATGATAAAAAATAGATGGTACCAAAAACATAAACATCGTAAAGACTCACAGTTTAAGATAGAAGGGAATTTTCTAAATATCTTTGAAACCATGCGGCAAGTAGCACCTATCATCCACATACATGACCACTTGATACCCATTCCTTTTCCTCCCAGTTTACAAGGTAACAGAAAGGAGCAATTAGGATAAAAAGTTACCGGGGCATCCAAAATAGTAAATCTTGTTGTCTCTGTTTCAAAGTGTGCTCTTCCTACTTCAACTGTTATTCCCTGAACAGAAAATTGCAAACAAGAAACACAGAAATGCCACTCATAACCTCCTCTCACCAATTAAAGTATAAAAGTAAATAAATAAACAAAGACAATACCTTCACCCTCTCCTCTTCATTTGTATCCATAATATAAGCCATATACCTAAAAAGCAAAATTGGAAGTGAAGTTATAAGGCTAAAAAAAAATTCCCAATAATCAAACTGAAGGCATGGTGTGGAGAGTCATTTCACAGGCAGGAATACAAACTGTGCGAGGACCGCCTTTGACCCTAACAACTTGATTTCTGCAGGTTGACAAAGCGAAATAACAAACAAGCGAAAACCAACTTCAAAGAAAGGAAGACAATTGACAGCAACCAAGAATGTGCAATTTTTCATTTTAGAACTGCAACAGCTGCACTACATTAACCACATACGCACATATACAAAGTGTTCTGTGTAATAATAAAATGCTCTAAAGCAACCAGATTACTTCATAAGACAGCAACCATGCAAATATATATTAGAACATAATTCTACAATAACAACATCCCAATGTGGTCCTCCCACAAGTGGGGTGCAGGGTGTACACATAACTTACCCCAACCTTGTGTAAGGTAGACAGTTGCTAATTAATGAACCTAACAAATCCCATAAAAAATGAAAAAAACAGCTAGTTTTTCCTTATTTCCCAATTATCATCTCTCATAATTGTCATCCAGTGGCTGCACTTCTTGTTATTAACATTTGAAAAGAAGAGCAGATAAAGTAAATTATCACAATTTGCATGTAAAATGGCAGATAACCTACTTTTAATAATGCCAAGGTATAAACTGTAGATGACCTATTTCTTGCATGAGATACTCAAAGGAGTGGACAAAGCAAGTAGTTTATTTAAAAAAGTGTCCTGGTTGAGCCATAGTCCATTTAGCATTTTTACTCAGTAGATTAGATTCCAAAAACCAAAATTTGTCCAACTGATGACACAGTACAAAAGAATCATGATAAACCAAGATTTGTATTGAGAAAGCTACTACAGGTAGACATAAGAACCAGGAGGCCAATAGCTTCACCAATAAAGGAACACAGAGAGAAGAATTTAACTATAGTAAGGTAGTAAAACTTACCAGCTCTCTCTGTTTTTATCTTTCGCTTCTTTCTCATATTTCTGTATAGTACGATCATCAACTTGACCACTAAGTAATAGTATCTGTCCTCCAATTGTTGACTTTCCAGCATCTGCAAGTGATGTGGATAACTCTTACGGAATAAGTAGAAAGTCAACTTGCATCGTACACATGCAAAAGTGGCTTATACTAGATGAGTAAGTTGGGCATAGCTCACCTACTTCAAAAAAAAATCTCAAACATAACCAGCTTTTTTCTATTTGGCACGTGCCACATGACATCTCAAGCAATAACGAATTTGTGACCAAAGAAAGACCAGGGAGGGAGGATAAAGAACGTACTGACATAAAATAACAAAAAAAAGAGGAAAGATACATAAACGACCAAATCCAGAGTACCTCGAATAGGCTAAAGATTTTTTAAGAAACGAGACACAATACGATTTTAAGCAGATAACTTCTGAATAATAAAGACTCCCAAACACTGGCGTGGAGGAAACAAATAAATTTCCAAACATAGCAGTCCTAGTGATAGAACAACATTGGAACCAGTCAAACCAGAAGAGGGAAAAAAATCAACATAGCAATAACACTTCAGAGAGTTGTACTCATCAAACCTCACTAAGATGACAATCATGCATCAAAAGGATAAAACATAAATCGGAAAAGTAGGCCTTACCCACATGACCAATAAATACTACATTCAGGTGTCTCTTTTTTTCAACTTCAACCTCTTCTTGACTATCTTCTGGGGGTGAAGTTTCTTTTCCAGCAACGTCCTTTGGCTCGACATGCTTTGGCTTTATGTCTGGATCTGCTTCATCTTTCAACTCTGATACCAACAATAAAGTAAACACTTACCTAAAAGTTTGATTAATATGGTTCAAAAATCCAACGAATGCCTCTTTCTCTAAAATAACCTAAACTCTAAGTGCACCAAAACTGTTCTCCATTTTTAGAAAACTTAAATACACCAATATTCGCAATGAATATCATAAAAGTGAGGAAATAATGAGGTTCTGGAAACATAAGAATCAAAAACATCTCCAAAAAGAGTGGTTTCTTGAAAATCTCAACAAGAATTCTCACATGGTCAATTTTCATATATTTACTAACCAAGAAAATAGCTTTTCGCAATGTAGAATCGTACTAATAAGCATAGCCTTCCAGATAAAATCATCTTCTAATCAGAATCAAAATGGATCTACTAATATCACCAGAACATCTATGTCTGTGACTACAAAATTGCTAAGCCGTAAGACCAATATATATTTCGCTGTAGAGAGAGCGAGAGGGGGGGGGGGGGGG
>JBDJHY010000097.1:13475498-13493464 GCA_039654485.1 Withania somnifera | reverse complement strand
GTATGGTTTTGCCTCTTGGTTCTTTGACCATTGGATTGGCTCGTCATCGTGCATTGTTATTCAAGGTACTAAGCATTATGGACTCTAAAATCTACAGAAGTATTTGATTATAATTAGATTGTGATGGATCTTTTAGTTTCCTCATAAGTTAATAGACCTTGCCTGTTGACAATGAAAATGCCTGAGATACCTGAGTATCCTCATCTCACTTCCAAAACCTAATTTACTTATATAATTGGCTAAGACACGGAATGCATATGACTATTAAAGAAGGGAATTCTACTTGTTGTGAAGGATGATTGGATCTGTGGATGAAATATGTCATATAGAACAATAACTCATTTAGGCCGAACGACAACAGAAGCATGGTTCAATTCTAATCTGAATTAACTCCAGTATTTGTCCCCAAGTTCTTGATCTACTTGTTAGTATTCTGCATCCATCGCTTCTATGTTTGTATCTTATTGTTCTGTTTGATCTTTCTTGTAGCTATCAATTTAATTCTGTCTGTATGATGTTACTTGTCCATAGTTTTTGTTTTGGTTTGATGCATTCGTCATTTCAATGGTAACTGGAATCTGCTAATCGTCATTATTATTTTTATTTTGGGCACTTCCTCTTTTGCTTGCTAATGGTTAACCTTACCCTTTCATTTGCTATGCTTTGATTATAACGTCACTTTTTTTTTTTTTTGCTTCTGAAAATTATTTAGGTTTTAGCTGATAGTGTAGGGATCCCTTGCCGATTAGTAAAAGGAAAGCAGTATACAGGTTCAGATGATGTTGCAATGAACTACGTAAAGATCGATGGAAGGTTGCTGCTCTTCACTTTACCTTCTTTCCTTGACGTATAGTTGTGATCAATTGAAACTTGGTCAGAATTTTCACTTTTCTTGAATATTCTTCCATGGTTGTTTTGCATTGCACTAATACACCTTGTGGCTTAGTCAGAGCAAGCATCGGCCTTATCAAACATGAAACGTACTAGCAAAGGGTGCCAAGGTAGGAGCTACTTAAAGGCATAGTGCACATGCTCTAATGGAAAAAGTCGCCGTCTGCAAAAAGAAAAAGACATCAATAGTTGAAAAGAAAAACTTAACACCAATTATATTAGTAGGGAACTCGAAAAGGAAGTGCAATGAAGTAAAATATCCGAAGTAAAAACCATGGCAATCAAAATAAATATCGATCTTAAGTTTCTGATCACATGCAAGATACCTTTTTAAGTTTCTCACTAGCAACTAGTTTCTTATAGATAATTCTAGAGTTCCTATTCATAATTGGTAAAATGCTCATTGATAAAGTTTACTTAATAATTAATGTGTTGTTGCACAAACTACATCTATTGTTTCATTGTCTGGTTTAAGGCACACACCTTAGTGCTTTCACTAGACTATCACCTGCCAGGCACGCAGCTTGCCCTGTGTCTGACTTAAGGGCTTAAGCCTGCATCCCTCAAGCACGTCTTTGATAACAATGACAAGCATACTGTTCAAATTTCAAGATTAAATTCTTGAAAAGTTTGTTTTGTTCAGCTGATAAAACATTTCAAGAAAATATGTATAGTAATTAATTTGGAACGTGAATTTGTTTTTCCAATTTCCTTCACAATTTGCAGCATTTTATGGCCTTAATTGGTACTGTTGTTTGTATACTGCAGAGATTTGTTGATACATTGTGTGGGATAAATTTTTGCTGGAATTATCTTTTTTTATTTACAAATTAGATGATACATTTGCAGGGAGTATATTGTCGATTTGATGGCAGCCCCCGGCACACTTATTCCATCCGACACATCTGGAGTGCATGGAGAGTATGAGGAACTTATTCTCTCCATCAGTCCGTGCTCCAAAGAGGTTGATTCTCATCCAGGTTCCTTTATTAGTGGGGTTGGTTCTTCATTGGAAGATCATTCAGTCTATGGAACAGCAGACAAGAGATCCAGGTTTACGGAAAGCACTACTGCAGGAAATGAATTTCCCTCTTCTGCTAATTCAGCACAGCAGGTAAAAACGGAGAAAGAATGTTATAATACCTTCAATGATTTTACGAAGGCTCTCAGTACGAAAGAGCAAGGACAGGAAACTTCTTTGAGAGCTGGGCATGCAAGATCTTCTTTTACACATGCAAGATCTCCTTCCTGGACAGAAGGTGTTAGCTCCCCAGCTGTACGCAGAATGAAAGTAAAGGATGCTTCACAATACATGATTGATGCTGCCAAAGAAAATCCACAGCTAGCTCAAAAACTTCACACTGTTTTACTTGAGAGTGGAGTTATAGCACCACCAAACCTATTCGCTGAGATTCCAGAACAATTAGACATATCTCATATCGAGGGAAAATCCAGGCTAGAGGAAAGAGATGAGTTCCAGAAAATTAAGGGTCAATCTGGTACAAATCGAGCGTGCTTTTTACCTCCTCTGCCTTCTCACGGTCCATATGCTAAGGGAAATGTACGTGGATCATTGGAATCTCAGCCAATTGTGAGAGAAGTTGGTGAACAGCAAGTTTCTGGAAAGTCTGAAGTAGCTCCACTGAAACATGTGAAAAAAATGCCTGTTGCTGCTGCCGCAGCAGCAACAGCTGCTGCTGTTGCCTCTTCGATGGTCGTTGCTGCAGCCAAGACTAACTCTCCTGCAGACCTCCCTGTAGCAGCTGCTGCCACAGCCACAGCTGCAGTAGTGGTAGCAACAGCTGCAGCCTTCAGCAAGCAATATGAGACAGAAGGAGGTATGTCCAACTTGTTAACAAATTGTTTGTTCCTTCTTGGCAACAAAATGAAAACTTGGAGACATGTTCCATTGTCCAGTTAATCTCCCGTCTTCCTTAATCATGCAGACTGTGAAAGAGTTGATGGAGATGCAGATACTGCTGTTTATGAGCAACAGGGAAGTGGTCATCAAGAGCATGAGGCAGCAGGAGCAGATTCAGAGGGTGAAAGAATATCAGATAGGTCAACCGGTAGTGATTGTGCTAAATCGGATGTGAGACTTGATGATATAGCAGATTTTGAGATTCCGTGGGAAGATCTTGCTTTGGGTGAGCGTATCGGACTTGGTATGACATGCATTGCGTTTTAACAGACCTGAAGGTTCTTTGGTGTAGGTGATTTAGAGGCTGTAATCTGACACTTCTCATAACTTCTATATTGTAGGATCTTATGGTGAGGTCTATCGTGGAGAGTGGCATGGAACTGTAAGTTCATTATCCTTGTGCCAGTTGGGTCTCTTTTTATTTATCTTGGATTTGGTTCTAAAGAAGTTTTAAGTGGTACCTTTTTGCTTTATGCATAAAAAGGCCGAGCTTTCTTTTTTATTTAGCTAATTAACTAGGTGATTCTTCCCATCTGTTCTAGCCTGTTACTTGTGGGAGGTGACAGGTATCCTATGGATTTAGTCAAGGTGCGCGAAAACTGGCGCGGACACCACGGTCATAATAAAAAAAAAAACTAGGTTGATTGCAACTTAAATCTAACTGATTCGAGCAATACGTCAAATATTCAAGAACTTAATAATGATAAGATTCCTTGTTCTCTTTGCAACTTATTAGTGTACGTGATTTTTTCTCATAATTTGCTAAAATGGAAAAGAAGAATTGAGTTTGATATAGGTATGTTATCTTGGTTTAACCTATGTAATGGACAACTGTTAAAACCTGTTATAAACTTGTTTGCAATGAATATACAATCTGTATCATCTTCTTGTTTTCCCTCTTGCTTTTCATGAACTTTGGGGAGTCTTTTGCCTCTTTTGAAAACTCCTGCTGAATCACTTTTGCTTTACTTTCTAGACACTGTTTACACTTGAGGATTGGCATAAATTTCTGTACTTCAAATTTGATATGTTTATATCTGCTACTCTAACTGCTGAGTTATTTGATGAACATGTCTGGATCTGGGTCAAACATTTGTTGCATATGGGTAATCTTCTACTATAGCTTCTCATATATTCATTCATTGCTTACTGTCATCAACTATAAATGGAAACAAATAAATTGCCCTAAAGAAGTCTTTATTTTCTTCAACTTGAATTAAGACAAATAGATTAAGCCTTCTTATTTTCAGGAAGTTGCTGTAAAGAAGTTCCTGGATCAAGATATAACTGGCGAGTCCCTTGAAGAGTTTAGAAGTGAGGTATTATTGCCCTTCTTGACTAACATAGGCCACTATCAGTATCCTTAAATATTACAATGCCGCGAACTATTATCATGTCCTCAGAGATCTTACTCTTGAACAAATTGTTAAAATTGGTGGAAAAATCTTGAACGAAGTTGTGGATTTCAGTCAAATGCATAATTAAAAGCTTGTGTTTCTCCATTTACAGTTTAATGACTATGCAATTAGCTAAACATGTTTAATCAGTATGATAACTGTGCAAATAGCTAAATATGTTTAATCAGTATGAAACCTGTTTCCTGGTCCATACACAAGTTCCATTCATATATATAACTTGGGTGTGCATGCAGGTATTGTATTGGAAAAGGGACCTTATGAAGATGTGGAATTTTTTCAAAATTATGGAATACGACGCTAACATGGGGACACTAGTATATTTACTATGTATCTCAAATATCATAAAAATAATATTTCGAGAGAAGCATTCACATATTAAAAAAGGAAATGTAGGAACACAAAGTAAGTATGATCAATAGTTACTTTTTACTCCATCAATTTCATTTGTTTGTCTTAGTTTGACTCGGCAAGGAGTTTAAGAAAATAAAATAGACTTTTGAATCTTGTGATCTTAAGCTAAAGACGTGTCTAATGTATCAAAATGTGCTTTAAATCTTGTGGTCTTACACAAGCGATCTGAGCTTTTGAAATTAAGGAGTTGCCAAAAGTGGAGAGAAGCATTCTTTTTGGAACAAACCAAAAAGGAAAGTAAGACAAACAATTTGAAACAAAGAAGTTGTTTTTATGAACTTTAGGGCCAAGGCCCCAGGGACTTGTTATTCGGCTATATATACCAGATATCTTGAATTTCCTTTTCTCTACAAATAAACTTGGATTAGAAACTACACTATCTATGATTGCAATAAAGGGTAGAAATAGCAAACCTCATTCATTGTTTCACCACTAACTCCATTGAGTTTGAAATCACACTCTCATTCTCTTTATGCCCCAACTATAATTCTGTTTCATTAATTTCAATATGCCAATTCCTCACATGCAATTTTTCCATACTCATTAACTTACTGGAAAACAGCTTTTAGCATACTCCTACCCAGCCCAGAGGATTCTTCTATCAGCAAAGCAAAAAAGTTCAAGGACAAAATACATACCAGATACAGTGACCAATGTACAGCCAAATGTTACTTGGAACAAAGACATAGCAATACACAACCGGAAATTTAACTCCTGTTTGTCTATATATATTGTGAGTAGATTTCGAAAAGAAAATTGAAAACATTGGTTATTCATGAAATTTGGTCGGTTTTTGAAAATTTATCTTCAAAAAGTTTTTCCAAACCAGGTTTTGGGTGAAATTTTATTTCCACTCACAAAACTTCAACTTTTTTCCAAGTAAAATGCATGTCCAAATAGAACTTCAAGTTCCAGAAACTCTTTTCATCGCAATTTAAAAAACACATTCTTTTCAAGTTTCAACTAAATATATGGCCAAAATCTAGCTTAGTGCTCATGCTTCATTAATGCAGATTTGTCTTTATTTCTTTCATTAATGGTTGGCTTCATCAAAATTTTAAGTTATCAGAAAACTAAATAGCTTGTCGCTTTTTCTCCGAACTTGTAACTGATGATACATAGGTATTTAGTGAAATCAAGACATATCACTAAACCTGTTGTTTTGTAGTTATGCTTTTCCTGATCATTATAATAATCTTATTCCTGCTGTAACACGGTGATAACGAATTATCAATACATATGTTATAGCACAATGTGGGCTCATTCCTGAGGTAATTCGGGTTTAAATCATTTTTCAGATGAGATGATTCAGCTAGGAATTACCACTTTTTACCATATAGCATTGTGAAATAGTTATTTATTTTAACAGTTCTGTTGCATTATTAACAAATCCTGTGAATGTTTTCATGAGATTTGCTTTCTGAAGATATTGATTGCATTAATTCATTTTATCAGATTCTGACACTAAATTGATTCATTTTTCCCTAGATGTGATGATAGCATCAAAGTGCTTCATTTTCTAATGTGTTGCTTAGCCTAACTTCAGGATTACAATTTGATTTGTATTCTTTATTTATGGCTTGCAAGGTGCGGATCATGAAAAGGCTCAGACATCCAAATGTTGTTCTATTCATGGGAGCTGTTACTCGTTCTCCACATCTTTCAATTGTTACTGAGTTTCTTCATAGGTATGTTACAAACTATGGGCTGAAATTTAAAGATAATTAAGTTTACCTCACTTTTATGGTGTTTTTGGTCATCAGTTAATTCGAAGTGACGGTTGTATGTTAACTTGGAAATCTGAAATAGAACCCATCAGTTAGTTGGGAATTGGACTGTGCTGATGATTTACTTGAATTCAAAATATTTTTGGTGTGCAGAGGTAGTTTGTACAGATTGATCCATCGACCCAACAATCAGTTAGATGAGCGCAGAAGATTGAGGATGGCTCTTGATGCTGTATGCTTAACTCTTTTCCATTTTTCATTTCTCCATATGTTCAAGCGTTCTATATTAGTTTGTGACTTTCTGGTGAATGTGCTTTATTAAACTAATAGGCTCGAGGGATGAACTATCTACACAACTGCTCTCCCATGATAGTTCATCGAGATTTGAAGTCTCCAAATCTCCTAGTAGATAAGAACTGGGTTGTGAAGGTAGACTTCCTTTTAACTCTTGAATCTAGGGAATTTTGCTGCTTGCTTTTCACTAAGAATCCGTATGAGATGTTCTGATTTTTCTGACTCTAGGTATGTGATTTTGGACTGTCAAGAATGAAGAACAGCACATTTCTTTCTTCCAGGTCGACTGCTGGGACGGTAAGAAGGATGGTTGAAGTCTAATGCTTTTTCTGTATGATCATCAATAGACATACTCCTTACTACATTCTTAGATCTGTTGGTCTTGCCAATATAGTTTGACATTTTTTGATGGTTGATATTTCTTTTCTATATTGTTTTTTTTTTTTTTTGTCCACACCTTGCCTGGGTATTTCTTTGTGAACCTTTGTCAATTTTATTTGTAATGCTTCCGTCCTGCATATTGGCTAATCAGCCATACATCATCTTATATTGGCCCTTGGAGAAGATAAGGTCAATGTTGTCTGTCCTAATACTCTCTGGCGTTTGAATATGTCATGATTGCCTTGTTTTTCCTTCAAAAGTATTGTTTCCATGGTTCGAGAAATAACTTCATGAGATGTTTACCTCTTCAGGTATGAGTATCTTGGCTTCCAATTCTATATCTTAGTTTTTCACTCTATATTTAAAAATTTGATTTCAGATTTGTCAAAGAAAAGATTACCTTGTTTGTTTGTGCATATGGTGCTTTCTCCTAAAACAATACCAGATTCTGTTTTGATATTACGTATGCTGTTTTATTGATCTTAGCAATAAAACTGGAGGTTTCGCATTCTTCAGATATTTCACAAGAATTAGCTGCTTTGCTGGAATATATTTGCTATCTTAGTGATTGGTGAATGTGCCAATTTTGATGAGAAACAAAGCAGTACAATTTGGTGTTAACGTGGGAGGGCTGTGTAATTAATTAAGCTTTATGCGCACAAAATGATTAGAACATTGAGGATAGAAAGTTAGCGGTAGCAGTAGTACACCATTTTCCATATTAAATGGAGGTATAGTGCTTTTTCTATATGGGTCAACTTTAAATGCATTTGTTATCTAGTGCATACATGCACATTTTCTTTTACTGCTTGTTTAGGGATCTTTTAAGTGTTTGATGTACTTTTGAAGTGAGAAACATTTGATTGTTTTCTATGTGGTTTTCCACGGCATGTCTCAAAATTCCCTGTCATTTTGTTTCTCAGGCGGAGTGGATGGCCCCAGAAGTGCTGAGAAATGAGCCTTCAAATGAGAAGTATGTCCGGAAATCATACTACCCTATTGAAAATGTTGAATAATGATGCAGTAGTGGGATTAGTATTATAGGATACAACAAAATTTAGAACTTTCCCGGGAATATAGGTCAACAGTTTCACATATAAGTCTGTTTACTGTCTTTTGGTATATAATTGCTGATGTTGGATTATCAATTGTGCCCTGCAGATGCGATGTATATAGCTTCGGTGTCATACTATGGGAGCTCTGCACTTTACAGCAACCATGGGCAGGAATGAACCCAATGCAAGTCGTTGGTGCTGTGGGATTTCAGCACCGCCGTCTTGACATACCAGATGACATGGATCCGGCTATTGCAGACATTATCAGGAAATGCTGGCAAACGTGAGTTTCTGTGGTGTTTCAATCTTTTGGTCACCGACTTCCTATGTTGCTCGAACTCTTCAAAAATGTTGTTGGGTGTGTGATCCCCAAAAATTATGCATTTTTGGAGGGTCCAATCAACATAGGCGACTTGTATATTCTTCATTATTTTTTGATATCTACTTGTATATTTAGCTGACCTCAACTAATTTGTGATTGAGGCATAGTTGATTGAATGATTGATCGTGTTTTTTCGTATATGCAGAGATCCAAATTTACGGCCTTCATTTGCCGAGATAATGGCTGCCTTGAAACCACTACAGAAGCCTATTACTAGTTCACATGCACCAAAACCACCAGCTGCTAGAGGTCCGGTAAAGGGTCAGCCATCGAGAAAGTTTGAGGATCCAACCGTGGAGCAGGGTTAGTACTGAAGAACGTAAATATACGTGTATTTTTCGTTGGAACAGACAGGTCCAAATTTGAGCACAAGAAGCTTAAGGAAGACATTAGAAAATCTGACGGTCACATAGTACTACTTCCTATTTAAGCCAATTGTGATTCTTTTGTTTCATCCTTTGTGTTTTTGGCAGTGTTTCCCAGAGTCCTCAAATTGTCCATCTGCCCTTGTGTATTCATGTTCATTCTCTCTTTTGTAATTAAAAAACGAAATGAGTTATTACTCGTGGGAGGTGGGAGGTGGGAGGTGGGAGGTATTCCATGAATTTAGTCAAACGACACTATGATCATCAGATTTTTTTTTTTTTTTATAAAAAAAAAGTAAAAAAGAAACTGTTGCTTAAAAGATACTCAAGCTCTTTTATTTTATCAGTTACTCTAGTGTACCTGATTTAGTTTGTGTTTTTTATCTCATTATTTAGATTTGGTACCTCTTATTAAAATTAGTCTTTGGATACGTGTGTTTTTTTAGAGAATCGTTAGAACGACTAAAATTATATGAAAGCACATGTGTAATGAGCAGTAAAAATACAATAATTCCCAAATAAATCGTTAACAAGAAGTATCAAGTGGGCGACATATTTGAATGTTAGAATTAATTCCTTTTGCTTAATAGTTGGCAAACTTCTAATAAAGTTAGAACTGCTAATTAGAACAATTAAAATTACAAATTTACTACAATAAGAAATTCATAGTAAATTAAATTTAAAAAGTCTAACCGAGAGAAGTCACAAATATAGAAAGAAAAAAATTCAACATACGCATCTTTCTTAAGACTTCAATTATAACAATATTGGATACAAAATTATATGATATCTTTTCCAAAACCAATGAAAATTCAAAAGTTGAATTCATGAAGTCAAAATAAAGCCTGAATCAAATATGATAATGATACAAGCACTTCATACTTTAACAATATAATGAAAATGACAAATTGGGGTTGAGCATGATTTCATATATATGAAAATTTAATTTACGAAATAATTTGATATACGAACAGTGAAGAAATATTAAAAGTTATCTTAAAGTTTTAAATAAAACATTTGGAGGTTATGAGTATGAAAAACATGAGAGTTATGAATAGGTAATTAGATATACATGAGTTATGGAGGTGAATATATAAATAAAAGAAGAAGAAAAATCATAAATAAATAAAGAAGAGAGAAAATCAGAAAAAATAATATTTAAGTGAATAGTTAGGACAAGTGTGTTGCAATGTGAATCTGTTTTAACTTTGTACACCCTATAAATATTCTTAAAACATGTATGTGAGATGCAAATCAAAATTTAAAACAATTACAAACTCAATTTGCGAAATGTGAAATAAATTAACTGTTATATATACATCATAATTTGTCAATATAAAATCTTTATTTAGGTCGATTTTATACTACAAAAGTAATACGCAGAGACTGGTGATTTTCTTTTAAAACAAACAGTAGAAGAAGATTTCCTAGAACTTTAATTTGTTTCCCCTTTGGTCTAGCATGATATGATTTGTGCCAAAGTAGTTCTTGAGACACACAAAATATTAAACTACTACGACGTAAATTCAGAATTTAAATTTTTAAGGTTCTGTTCTCTTTTTTGTTTTTTTTTAAAGAGACTATTTAAGTCTCTTAGGATTAGTGATTTTGGGTTATGATCTCATAAGAAATTTTTATTATAACAAAAATATTCATAAATTGCAAAAAAAAAAAAAAAAAAAAAAAGGGTCATCGAGTAAGTACATTTCGAAGAAGGAATAAAAAATGATGTACTAGTACTAGCTAGCTAGATAAACAAGAAAGGAATCAAAAGGTAGAAAAATTCCACAACAAAATTTTAAACCACACAAAAACCAGAGGACAATACTAGTGGTGACGTAGTACGTACCCAGAAAAGGCTTAAAATATAGTATAGTACTAGTTGTTTACTAACAAAGACAAAGGAATTGTTGGTGAGTGAATGGGGACAGTTATAGACTCCCATTTCTTGGGCCTAACTGCCATTGTTACAGTAAGTAAATATTCTTGCGTTCTTTATTACATACAAAGGAAAAGCTAACTCTGATAATTCTCACTGTGTTGGCAGGTGATTTACCAGTTAATCTTTTTTATAATCACAGCACTTCTCAAGTTTGATAAAGTCACTGACTTTGCTGGTAACAACTTCCTTTTTTCTTTCTTTTACTTCTTGAAATTCAATTCTCAATTAATGTTAGTTGTTTCAATTCTGGCTTCACAATGTTCAGTCTACCTCTGGTTTATCATTATGTTAAAGTTTATGGGTACTTACAAAAGTTAATAGTTAATACTATATTAATTAAGTTAAATATTTGTAGATATTACAAGCTAAACTATGAACCATCCCCTTAAACTAGCGGAGAAATTTCATTTAGATACTTGAACTGAGTTATGTTCTAATTAAACACCTCAACTCCTAATAAAATATTTCAATTAGATACTTTTGATTCAAATTTTGAAAAACATTTTTGCATCTTCTCATCCGTGTGTATTAGATAGTTAAGTTGACCGCATAAAATATGTTATTTTCTTTAATTTTATGCATCAACATCAAGTAGAAAAAGGTCAAATGTCTAGGGTTTACGGCTTATTGAGTGGAAAAATACTGAAATATAGTTACGTTGACCGCATAAAATATGTTATTTTCTTTAATTTTATGCATCAACATCAAGTAGAAAAACGTCAAATGTCTAGGGTTTACGGCTTATTGAGTGGAAAAATACTGAAATTTGAATTGGAAGTGTCTAATCGGAACACTTTATTAGGAGTAGGAATTGAAGTGTTTATTAAAACAGAGTTTAGTTTGAGTGACCAAGTAAAATATTGTAACACGTTTTAGTGGCTAGTAATTTATTAAGCCTTTACATTTTACTAATAGTACTGCGTCGTTTTTTTCATCTTTACACAGGAGGTACAAATTTCATTGTGCTTGCATTGTTAACATTGATACTAAAGGGTTCATGGAATTTTCGACAGGTAAGTTTCTTTCTTCAGTTTCTAATTAACAGTGTTGGGATTGGTTGAAGTTGCTTTTGGTGTGTGTGTCCAGTAACTAATTCTAGACAGGACTTGGCCAGTACTTAATCTTTCCTATTCCAGCCACACAAGAGAATAGAAAGAAGAAGCCTCCCTTTCCTCTTTGTCATGTGTACCTTTTAGCCAGTTGACATGGGAATTTAGCTTTCAACTATATTTCCATGCTTCACTTTGAGAATTTCTTGTTCTAAAGAAAGCAATTGTTTGAGATTCTTAAGATTTTGTTGCACATATTTGTGGCATTTTGTGCATATTTGGATTTAGAATGAAACTAAATACATAATAAAACGTGCCTAAAGTTTATATTGAGTTAAAGAGATGGATCCATAATTTGAAGTTTGTTTTGCGTATCCTTTCAGGTGGTTTTGTCTGTGTTTGTCGTGATATGGGGCCTTAGACTTGGACTATTTCTATTAATGAGGTAAAACCACTCATCTACTGTATGGCATGTATTATTAAGTTCGAGAAAGGGGATAATTGCTCTTTCCATATTACATCGTTGTTCTTTCTTATAATTCCAGATTCATAGAAGACATTGTTTCCATGCTCCAGTTGTGTGTATCATTCTGTTCTTGTAACATTATTGCACTGTCTGTACAATTTTGAAAAACTACTAGATTAATACTCTTAGCATTACGTCCTCCACTTTGAAGTTTCTGTCAAAATGTTTCCTCAGCTTCTTTACAGCATGAACACTCTCATTCCTTTCCTTCTCTCAACTTCATATACTATTATGGACTTTCTCTTGCACTTTTAGGCATCTTTCCACATTAGTGAATGTTTTATGTGGTTGGTCAGTAGGAACAATCCTACCCAATATAACTTTGTCAGTGAGAAAAGATAACGCATGCATCACATAGTGATAGTGGAAGTACATTGAACGCAGAGCATATCATAGTCTACGATTAAGAATTTCTTCCCTATGTATTTTGAAATTTCATTGTTATAGAAAACAGATGATGCTTAAAAGAGGTCATAACGGAAAAGAGGCGTCAGACATATCATGGGTAAAATAAATACTGCAGTATGATGCTTTGTTTATGAGCGGTCGTAATGGAATAGAGCCAAGTAAGAAGGCTCAATCTTACAAAAGTGATAATATTTCACTTTTCTTAATAGAGAAAATTATTGTGTTCTGTAGGAAAACTAGAGCGGAATGTTTTTAACATATTTACAGCTTCTAAGATTTTCCTTTTTTGTTCTAATCAGAATATTACAATGGGGCGAGGATAGGCGTTTTGATGATAAGCGTGATAATCTGTGGAAATTGGCAATATTTTGGCTATTTCAGGTTCATTTTCCATTTTCAAACCATTTTTCCAAATTATCATCATGGGCTTATGCGTACAGCAAGATAAGATTTTTCTCACTTAATGTGAACCACAGTTTAATTTCCGTTACAGGCAATCTGGGTATGGACTGTGAGTTTGCCGGTAACAGTTGTTAATGCAAGTGACCACCATCCATCTCTTCAGGCGGTAGATATCATTGGTTGGGTTATGTGGTCTATTGGCATTATAGTTGAGATTACGGCTGACCAACAAAAGTTGGCATTCAAAAACTCCGCAGAGAACAGAGGAAAGTGGTGCAATGTTGGATTTTGGAAGTATTCACGTCATCCAAACTATTTTGGCGAGGTATGCTTTCAATTCTCTGTTTTATATTGCTGGGATATATAGAAAATATTCTGCCTCGGGACTAAATATGTTGGATATAGAAGCCATTTGCTTCTGTGCTGAAGATCAGTGTATGCACAAGCATTACATTGGCACATAGAAGGGTTTGGTCCCTATTTATCCTACTTATCTTAAACAATATACTCAGAAATTTGAGGTCCTACTTCCCTGGTTAGAAGTAATATGATGTCCGTTTTTCTTAAATAGACGTATTTCACTCTATGTGCTTTCGATTAAAAGTACATGATACATCTAAAACTACCTGTAAAGTAATTTTCGGTTCTACTAGATTTTACATTCTTTGGAATACCATATATTTCAAATTTCTCTTGCCCATCAAAATAGGACTAGTGACGTGGGATGATAGGAGTAATACGAATTCATAGCAACAAATTGTCATCTTACACATTGCTGTGCACAAGTCAAATTCTGAAGCTTACAGCTCATCATTTTTCATCACAAAACTTTTGATTACCTTTCCGTGCAGTGGATGAGTGAGGAGTCCTTTTTATGCAAAATGACTTGAGGTGGTAGAAACTTAGTACGACGATACACTTTTACCTAATGCTTGATAATGGTTCACATATATGAAAGAGCTCAAAGAATCTAGGCATGTGTATGTGGCCCCAAGGTTCATTGTATACGCTAATTCTTCTAATAAAAACAGGAGCCTAGAAGTGGTACATTACTGTAGAGCCCAAGAGTAAAGGAGATATCAACATGGAGATAGAAAGTTAGTAAGACAAAAGTTAAAGTAGTTCCAAATATATCTTGGAGAATCGATAGGTTGCTGGTGCATTTCTTAAATGAATATTCGTATTAATGGTGATTGCATGCGTCACTCTGCCTATATTTATTATATGCACAGAAGTCGAAAGGACAAGAGTATTTTTGTCTGTTTAGATGGAGGCAAATCAACTGTAAGATTTTTCAATTTTGGATATCCATGTAATTAAGGTTTTCCACATGACGAGTCTTGTGTTTCACATGAGGTGTACGGAAATGCTTATTTGGATTCTTGTGATCTTTATTTCTTGGTTATATTTTCTTCAGATCGTTCTATGGTGGGGAATATTTGTGGCTTCGACACCAGTGCTGAAGGGGGCTGAATGGCTCGTTGTGCTTGGACCAGTGTTCTTAACGTTGTTGCTACTTTTCGTTAGTGGCATTCCCTTGCTTGAGGTGCTATCATTGACTTGTTGCTTCTATCTCTTACATGCCCATTCAAGCATGACCTTATACCATTTAAGTATACATTAAACAGGAATCAGCAGACAAGAAATATGGAAATATGGCTGAATATATTGTATATAAGGAGACAACAAGGTCAGCTCCTAATTTCTCACCGGAGTTCCCCTGATTTTAAATTAAAGATGGTAACAATGACTTTAATAAATGGTTGTTTCAGCCCTCTCATTCTGCTGCCCCCTGGATTATATGGAAAGCTTCCTCCACTGTTCAAAACTCTATGTCTTTTTGAGTTTCCTCTGTACAGTCGCAATCTTTCCCAAGAAGGCCTAAGCTGGTAAAACTTCGATCTTCTACTATGGAAAAATTTTTCACTGTTGAAATGTGGTTATATAAATTTTTCCAAAACGTTATTTGCTATATGATTCCTTAAGGATTTTATTGTTCACTTAAGAGAAAGCACTCACTTTGAAATTTGGCGAAGGTGACTTCAAGTTGTGGCTTTAACATTCAACCTTTTAGCTTTTCTGAGTTGCCAATGAGTAAAAAGGTTTCTTTTCTTTTTCGCAAGTAGTTTTGGTTGTTGTCTAAAGATGAGATATCACATGATAGATATTGAAACAAATACAAAGATGATCAGTGTGGACACGACATAATATTTGACTGAACAAGTTTAGCTGATGCACATATTTGTTCCAGCGCAAAAAAGAAAAAGAAAAGAAGAGAACAGAAATAGTGGCTTGATGTTTTCTACATAATCAAAATATTTTCATCGGATTCTATCAGTCTATTCAGCCTAAAAGGCTGCTTCAACAAGCTATCACGCCAAAGGTGAATCCAGGATTTTAAGCTTGTGGTTCCCAATATTTATAGATTAACATGTAATAAAATTGGACAAAAAATGAGTGGTTGACCCCTAAGGATTTTGTTTTAAAACTAAAAACATCAAAGGTTTTTACACTTAAAAAAACATTTTAGGACATAAAAACGGAAAGGAATTTTACTAAAAAAAAAAAGGAGAAAAAAATAGTGCATTTTATACAACTAAAAAAGGAAAAGGATTTTCATTTTTCCCTAAAGAAAAAAAGAAGCTAAAAATCTTATTTAAAAAGACAGACATCGTTGGGAACAAATCTGCATTTCATACAAACAAAGGGATATTGACAAGCCCATTCTTGCCATTTGAACCGAACATCCATATGCTTATGGGTTCCTGTTGGGTGTGCGAATAAAGTCCCACATTAGTAGCCAAAAGGGTTGGGAAGCTACATATAAGGTTTAAGATTTCTAATGGTGTGAGGTCTTCTGGGGAAAACCGTGCAGGTTTGGCCTAAAGCGATGGTTATCTCAGCAAGGCTATGTTGAGAAAGTGTTAGATAATTTTGGGATGAACAATGCATATGCGGTGAGCACTCCATTGGCAAATCATTTTATGCTTTCTACAGAATAGTGTCCTAAGATAGACAAGGAAATTGAAGAGATGATCATTTTAAGCTTTCTACAGAATAGTGCCCTAAGATAGACAAGAAAATTGAAGAGATGAAAAGGTTCCATATACCAGTGCTGTTAGCTGCTTAATGTATGCAATAGTATGTACTCGTCCTGATTTAGCTCATGTTATTAGTCAAGTTTGCAAATACATGTCTAAATCAGGTAGGCGATATTGGGAAACAGTCAAGTGGATTTTCAGGTATTTGAAGGGTACTGTAGGACATGGAATTATTTTTGGTAGTCAGCAGAATGATCCTTTGATTGTAGGATATTTAGACTATGCAAGTGATTTGGATGATAGAAGGTCTATAACTGGGTATGTCTTTACTTTAGTGAAGGGCCTATATGTTGGAAGTCAATTGTTTAGTCTATTGTGGCATTGTCAACAACTGAAGCTGAGTACATAGCAGTAGTTGAAGCTGGAAAAGAAATTTTATGGCTTATTGGACTAGTAAAGGAATTGGGTGTTCAGTTGCATTGTGATAGCCACAGTGTTATTCATTTGGCTAAAAATCAAGTATATTATACTATAACGAAGTATATTGATGTGAAGTTTCACAAGATCAGAAAGTTGATTGCATCTGGTGAAATATTGGTACAGAACGTTCATATTAGTGAGAATGCAACTGATATGTTGACAAAGTTAATTACTGCGGACAAGTTCATGTATTGCGTGAACTTGTTGAATGTTTGTAGTTGCTAGAGAAGCACGGTAGACCTACCCACTTAGATGTGTGAGGAACTCTTTGGTTTTATCTCCTAAGAGGCTTGACATTCGACAAGGTGGAGATTTGTTATGTCTGACATGACTTATATCTTAGATAAGGGACACATGCTGGAGTGAAGTGACAATATTTGTCCATTAGGGGGAGTTCGGTTCTAGTTTGTGAGCTAGCATTAAGTGGGCTTGGGTCCCCCGTGGTACGGTACAAGGTATTTTTGATAAATTGTACCTAGAGTTTCTTATATATATTCTGTAATTGTAACCTAAAACATGTAATAAAAAAAATACAGCCGCTCATCGCTCTCGAGGACGTAGTAAAATTGCCGAACCTCATTAAATTTTATGTTCTTTATCTCTTTCTTTACTTTCTATTAATTCCTGTTTTTATTAGTCTGATCTATCAATAGTTCCACACTGCAACTAGTTATATCCTTATTGTATTTTTCTTCATAATTATAAATTTTACGGTAGCGGGTGGGATTCCCGGCAACCCCATCTCATACTGTAGATCCTCCCGGTATCATGCCATTCATCTCCTCCCTCTTTTCTTGTACCACTTGCCTCTTTCCCCTTTCTCTCCTTTGCCTTGCTCCGTTTTATATGTATAATTTATCTAACGTGACTTAGAATCTGAAGGTAAAGTTAAAGTAATCAATATGTCTTTATTTCTCCTGCTCTACTGTCAGTGACCTTTCTCTTTTCAACCTCTTAAGTCTCAAAATTTTCTTCAATAACTAGAGTGGCTATGACCCTACCCTTCCACAAGAAATCAAAAAATTGTTGCATTAAGAGGTGAGTCCGTGGGAAATGTGGCCGGGACAAATTGGTGTGTACTATATTGAGGTTCAATTTGTTGTTTTTGGTTTTTGTTTATTCATTAAGATATGCCAACCATACAAATGGGATCCTCAAAGTTTTTTTTCTTGCCAAAAAAAAAAACTGCAACTTTATTTTCTATTTGGTTGAATAAAAAACACAAGTTTAAAGAACAACTTTTCTTTATTTATGCTTTATGGAAAACTACTCA
>JBDJHY010000097.1:13447111-13468157 GCA_039654485.1 Withania somnifera | reverse complement strand
GAATTTCGATCCGTTTTTCTGATCATATCATATGTCGTGGAGTATTTCGTTGAGGAAGTGGAATATGGTTTGGGTTTCCCATAAAATCCTGGTGCTCTTATGGTGGTCTTAAAGGTTATGGATTTAGATGTGGCTTTGCGGCTCTTGGATGTCTTGGAGTTGAAGGTATTTGGAAAGTAGGTTGCTGTTGGAAGCTTTGGCTTTGGGTCAACCTTGGTTGCATCATATTGTGGATTTGGCCCAGGGTAACGGTCAATGAAGTTTTCACTCCTTCTTTCTCCCTACCCTTCCCATTTGACGGTGGTGACGCCTCACTACTCATACTTTCAACCTTAACCAATTGTTCCTCCCAATCTCCTGTTTATGTTCGAAAGTTGTCATTTGATCTCCGAGAGGGAGTTCACAAGAGCATTAGACCTTCTTGGCCTTTTGAGACATCGATACCTACAAAACTTAGCAAATAAGTTAGTAATAAAGCCTCGCTACGCTCTTTGTGTATGCACTCACTCACCACTAGGAGCTTCTCCCCTAGTTGATCAACCACTTACCTTTACTAACCAACTCAAGGTTACCATTTCGTGGTAGAGTGGATTCTTAAGAAACTTCAATAAACGGACGACTAAACAATTCAAACGAACGAGAGCCAAGATGTTTCAACGAGTAAGTAAAGCAATAAAAGCTAGAGAGAAATGGTTCAAACAAAACAAACACAAGAATTAAGATCAACTAAGTAGGTTGAATACAAGTTGTAACTTAGTTTAAGATCTAAAAGAAGTGAATTAAGACTAATTAGATGTAAGGAAAGGAGTTAGATCAAAAGATGAGCAAGAAATAAGCTGAAAATTTTTACCATGTGTTGAGGTGATGTGCTAGCCGCATCTTATCATGTGCGGATGCACATGAAGTGTGGAGGGGTCCTCACATCAATCCAATAGCTATTTTCATGTGCTGAGCCCATGTGCGGTTGCACATGGGGACGCACATTCCCCGCATCAGAACAAAATTTATCTTTTCAATTCTTACACTTTTATGGCCCTCCCTTGTACCTTTTGGACTTTTTACACCTCGCAAACACCTTTGCACTCCTCTTACTTTCCTTTTTTGGATCTAACACCTCTTTTTGAATTTTTAATTTCTTCAAGCTAAGAACAATGTACAGAACTTAAAGAATACCAAAATCTGCAACTCTCTCAAATTGACTCATATTTCAACATAGATTTGGGGTCCTTTTTTGATGGATATCTAACCCCGCTACTTTTGAAACCTCAAATCCAATCCAATTGAGGTCAATTTCAAAACCCACTTGTGTTCTTCAAAGTGCAATAATGGTAGTTCACTCAATTCAACTTCAAATCTCATATCTAAGCTCCAAACGACTTGGATAAATGGACTCGAATTTAGGACCATATTTTTTTTTGTGATTTTCGAATTTATGAACTTAGGATTGTAATTTGATGGAACAAATTACTTTCCAAGCTCTGATACCAGGGTTCGTAAACTCGGATCGAAATTAAATATATGAAATTGAATAAATAAAAGATATATGAATTCAACTCAATTCGAGAACTAAGTAGAATTCGATATCCAAACACAAGAAACACAAACGATACACCCACGAGAGTGAAACTCAAAGATTTACTAAAAAAAGTTGCGTTGAGAAACTAGGAGATCCGCATATGCTTAGTACACTCTTCAACGGAACCGAATGATTTACCCACCAACCATTACAGTCTATAACTACAAGATTACTTTAAGCTATGGTCTAAGTTACTATAAGCTTTCAAGCTTTGATGATAGTGCAAACAAGTATAAAAATCCCAAAATAATCTAAGTATAGTATTTATACTTAAGTTATTACAATTGTAGCCATCCAAGGAGTGCCTTGCAAAAATAACCAAATTGGGCCCCGCATATGCAATGTGCGGCCGCATATGCAATGTGCGGGCCGTACATGGAGCTTTGCACTTAAGATTTGCTTCTGCCTTAATGTGTTGAGGCATTTGCCATGTGCGGTCGCATATGGCCCTCTCTAGTGCACACATGAGCTTTTTATGCTTCAATTCTTGGGAATTAATTCCCATGTATTACTCTTCAACTCCAGGCACTTCCCACATGTTCACCATCATTTGAGGCATCCCCAAGGCTTTTAATGCTTCTCCCGTCATGAACATGGCTTGGAATGCTTGAAGTTCCTTGGCTTGAGTCCGGGTAAAAGGACTTGAAATGGGAGTGCTTCCCGATATTATGTCACTCACCAAGCTCTTTTAAAAAAGATGCATTCATACCATCTTGTCCCGGAGCTTTAGAATCATCTATATCCTTTAAAGCTTATAGAATCTCCTCTAGCCTGATCAAGTCCCTTTGTTGAGTGGTATTTAGCATTGCTCCATCTCGAATAATTTGGGGTTTTTTAAGATATACTATTAACCATACATTTTGATATAATATTATTTATTGAATAATTATTATTCATTTATTCAATTCAATAAAGAGTTATATTAAATAAATCAATTTATCATACATGTGTCCTTAACTTAAATAGTAGATGATTTAGTGTATAGAATTTGAGCTTCTATGCAAAAGATAAAATCATCGGTTCTTATAAGTTAAAGTTATAGTTCACAATCGTAGATGAAAATTTATCTTGATTACAAGAATGGTATAGTTCTAACTTCTTGTTCTAGTGCATTTTATATATATTGAACAGAATCTAGTAGAGATAGATGTTTTGCAATGATTGATAAAAACATATTCTCTAAACTATTAAATGTACTTATATTTTTAATCTTGACATAGCTATTATGAACTGTATATATTGATTATTATTTTAGTTTATTAAAAGATGAGATTCTGAGATGGTTCGATATGTCTGGTAAGTTAGATGATAATAAATATATATTGGTGAAATAATAAGTTAGTTGATGGAATTCATGTCTCGATATTGAAATTAATGATACGCCTTTTATGAGAAGCTTATAAGTTTTCATTTATAAACCCGCCCGGTGGATTTATGAATCTGACATATGAAATAAGTTAACCAGCGCTCTAAAACAATTAATTATTAAATTAAATTCATCAGTAATTTAATTCATTAATTAGTATTTGTAATCTTAACATGGAGAATTATATATGTGCTTAATGGAAAATTTTGAAATATAAATAATGGAGTGCAATTGCGAATTTTTAGTGAAATGATTTATAATTTATTATGGTAAGAATAATTCAAATAAATAATTTAAATTATTTTCATAATAAAAAGTCTCGATAATTAGTTCAGTGGTCCCTGCAGTGCCTATATTGACTAAAACTCCTAATCCTATTTTCTAGGGGAAAAGAAAGTGAAGTAACTAAATTTTCTTGTTAAAGAAAAGCATGTGTGGGCTTTTTGTTTTACTTTTGGATTGAGAGAAGTTTCTCTATAAATAGGTATTTTCCTAACCTAGAGTCATAACTGAGTATTCTACATAATACTTGTCCACTCAAGTATTGAGAGAGTTCGACTATGAATTCACTAGAGAAGACCATAGAACTGCGGTCGGACCTACTTCAAGATATTTGCTCAAGAGGTATTTCTTGAGTTAATTTTCAGCACACTTTGTATGTATTACGTTTTGGTATTGGTTGTATGTTATTCATGTAAGCAGTATGATTCTGGAATGCTTCTGCTGTGTGATTATTTTCCAACAGGTTTATAGTAGGTATAGCTGTTGTTCTTTCCCCTAGAAGACCCTGGTAGAATCCAGTAGGTATTTCCTATGGATTATGAAGCTGTACACCATGTTTATCCACCAACGTACTTATATAGTTCTGTGAACTTCTACTCCTCCTATCAAAGAAGTATGTTGTGTTTGAATCTCCATCTCGCAGCCACTGTACCCTTGATTTTTCCCTATATATACTTTCTTTAATTTTCTCCCATTTCTCCAGTTGGCACTTCAAATTTTTTTCTTCTTCAATCAAGTGTAGCTTTGCAAGTTGATGTCCCATTTCTTGCTGTACCAGTAGTAGTTTTCCCCTGATTCCTTTATTCTGTCCTCCAACCTTTAAAGTAATCTATATTTAACTTCTTCATAGCCTGTTTAATCCCTTTCATTTTACTTCACAGCATCTTCGTTGCGGACTGCTCATTCTGTGCAGTCCAACATTGTGTTACAGTTTGTAAAAAAATTAAATGATCAGCCATACTATTTAGATTTAGGACTACTTATATGCAATGTTTGCCATGTGATCATCAACGGAGAGTTATCTGAACATCTCGGGTCCAATATGGACACATGTATATGAGGCAGTAATGTCAACCACAATTAACTACAACCCTATCTATCCTACTGTAAACATGATGATTTGTCCATATATAATCCCCTACCACACGATTTCACCTCATCCATGCTAGTGTCTAGCAAAAAACTCATTGAAGTCCCTGGTTTCCCCATCTAGCACTTGGGATCCAATCACTCTATCCTCAAAAACTATAGTGATCTTTACTTAGTATAGTCTAAATAACCAATAAAGAAATATTGGTGAAAGGGCTACATGTTGAATCACTGGTGAAGGATAGCTATTAAATTAACCAACGGTTGATATTAGAGTTCATTTAATAAAATTGAAGGACCAGGATGTTCACGTCAGCAAAGATTGTTATATAACAGTAGAAGGAGAGAAAAATCAATAACCCGCTCCCGGTAATTTCTCCCCCTCCTTCACGTTTCTCTTCTCACTCTTCAGTTCTTCTTTCTCATTCTTTCTTAAGGATCATAACATTTGGTATCAGAAGGCAGAAGGCAGCTAGCTAGGCACGATGAAATTTTGGGGGAATTACCGGGAAACCAACAGGAGATGCGGAACACCCATGCAAGAGACACAATCCCACTAAATTTGACCATGAAAAGAAGTGTGTTACTATTGGCAGAAAGGGCAACAAGATGGTGTTGAAAGGAATAAATAAAGAAGGGAGGCTTAATATGATCCATAGTGGAACATGAACAAAATTTTATAGAAAGGACATACCTGTACAACTCATTTGTTTATGTTGAGTGTAGATGATCACAGAACTCAAGTGATAATAGATGACACAGTTCAGAATGTTTTGGATCAGTATCCAGATGTAATTTTTGAACCAAGTACCTTGCCTCCTGTTAGGTCCCTTGATCATGATATTCCCCTCAAAGCAGGTGATGTACCAGTGAGTTTGAGGCCTTATAGGTTCACATATTTCCGGAAGAATGAGTTGGAAAAGACAAGTTTCTGAAATGCTCAACCAAGGCATTATCTAGCCAAGTCAGTCACACTTTTCTTCTGCATCCTTGGTAGTCAAGAAGGAGGGATCCTGGAGGTTCTGTGTAGACCACTCAGGGCTAAATGACATTACTGTGAAGGATAAGTATCCAATACCTATAGTTTATCTCCTTGATGAATTACATGGTTTTGTGATATTCTCTAAGGCGGACTTGAGAGATGGATACCACCAAATTAGGATGAAGGTTGAAGATGTGCCAAAAACTGCATTCAGAACACATGTAGGCCCCTATGAATTCAAGGTGATGCCATTTGGGTTAATTAATGCACCTGCAACCTTTCAAGCTTTAATAAACCAAGTGTTCAGCCCTTTCTCAGGAGGTTTGTCTTGGTTTATTTGATGACATACTCATTTATAGTGTCTCCCTGGAGAAGCATATTAAGCATCTAGTGGTTGTACTTGATACATTGAGGGAACATTCCCTATTTTCTAAGAGATCAAAGTGTTCATTGGGAAAACCTAAGGTTTAGTACCTAGGCCATGTTATCACTAGAGAAGGAGTTTCTGCTGATCCCACCACGATATAAGCCATGGTAAATTGGCCTACTCCTAAGTCCCTGAATGCTCTAAGAGGATTTCTTGGGCTAACTGGTTATTGCAAAAAATATATGGCTGGTCATGGTACTATATGCAAACCCCTTACAGATTTATTAAAGAGGGATGACTTCCTGTTGAGTGAGGAAGCTAAGTTAGCATTTACCGCTCTTAAGACTGTTATGACATCAACGCCTGTGCTTGTATTTCCTGATTTCACCAAGCAGTTTATTGTTGAAATTGATGCTAGCCATAGTGACATAAGTGTTGTGCTTATGTAAGGAGGAAGGCCAGTAGCCTACTTCAGCAAGGTCTTAGCACTCAAACACAGTGCAAGAAATGGCTAACAACTATGAAGGAGACATTCAGGTACAGGAATTGATCACAGAAGTGACTGTGGATTTGCAATGCCCTAGAATATAGTGCTACTTTTCTAGGGTTCTGAGAAGGAAAGGCAAGGTCTATATTGGGGCTAAAGGTGACCTAAGGCACCAATGACATAGCATAATCCCTTCTTTTCCTATTAGGGGTCACTCAGGTCACCTTGGTACTCTCAAGAGGTTGTCTGAATTGTTCTATTGGCCTAGCATAAAGCAAGGGGTTCTGGAATTTGTAGCAATTTGTAAGGATTTCCAAAGGAATAATGATGAAAATGCCCCCTACCCTGTGTTATTATAGCCCTTGCCTATACCCAACCAAGCGTGGAGTCACATCAGCATGTATTTCATTGGAGGACTCCCAAAATCCAGAGGCAAAGTAGTGATTCTTGTTGTGGTAGATAGGATGACTAAATATATGCACATTTCATTCCATTATCACATCCCTAAACTACTGTAACAATGTTGATCTATAGAGTATTTTGTCTACATGGTGCCCCTGAGTCTATAATCACTGATAGGGATAGAGTATTTCTTAGCCACTTCTGGCAAGCTATGTTCAAATTATTAGGCACTCAGTTGAGTTATAGCTCAGACTACCACCCTCAAAGTGATGTCCAAACTGAGAGAGTGAACAAATCTCAGGAAAACTATCTTAGATGTGTGGTGTCTAGTAGACCTACACTATGGGAGCATAGGCTTACTGCTGCTGAATAGTGGTATAATACCAACTTCCACACCATCTTACAGTGTACTCCCTTTGAAGCTTTGTATGGTTACTCACCTCCACAGTTGTCCATAGGACCGTTGGTGGAGTCTAGTGTACTAGCTGCTGAGGATAGTACCTCAAGAGACAACAAATGCAACTTCTGAAGGATAATCTGAATAAATCTCAGGAGAGAATGAAGTATTATGCTGATAGAAGGAGAACTAACAGAGAACTCCAGGTTGGAGACATGGTTTACCTTAAGCTTTAGCCATACATGCAAACTTCTGTGACTCTTAAGGAAAAACCTGAAGCTTTCCTCTAAGTATTATGGTCCATACAAGGTCTTTATTAGGTTTGGCTCTATAGCATATAAGTTTGATCTACCAACTACCTCTAAAGTGCATCCTGTTTTTCATGTCTCTCTACTAAAAAAGAATGTGGGAACTCGTGTGGTTGTGCAGTCTACATTGTCTAGTAATGGTTAGTTTTTAGTTCAACCTGTGGCTATTTTACAAAGGCAGATGGTAAAAGGGAATAATGCAACTGAGGTGAAGGTACTAATTTACTCTTAACGGACGCCACTTGGGAAGATTACAATTAACTCAAAGCTAAGTTTCCTAACTTTGATTCATATCCTTGAGGTCAAGGATGGTTTGGAGAGGAAGGGTATTAATGATCTTTACTAAGTATAGTTTAAATAGCCAATAAAGAAATGCTGGTGGAAGGGATCGGAGTTGAATCACTGGTGTAAGGGTAACTATTATATCAACCAACGGATGAGAATAGAGTTCACTTAATGAAATTGAAGGACAACACGTCAGCAAAGGTTGTTATATAACAGCAGAAAGAGAGAGAAATCTCTCTCTCGCTCTCGCTCTCGCTCTCCCTCCCTCCCTCTTCCACCATGGATACTCAACTATCCTAGCTATCTTAGATTACTTTAGTTTTTCATTTCATTGTATTAGCTATCCATATTTCCAGTTTTATAAAAATCCGAGAAAACTATCCCCAAAACAAGTTGTTTTACTTTTGAAATTGATATTTACAATCAGATCCTTATTGGGATCCAGACAAAAACAGCATTGAAATCCCCCGTGGCAATCCACGCCCCTGAGTGGCAGCTTTTATTTGCTTTTAGTTGATCCCGTAATGATTTCCTATCTTGTATTGCATGTAATCCATATATGGCTATAAAGAAGATCCTTGTATTCCCCATGTGCTCTCTGATTTCACCGTGCACCAATTGAGTTCCCGTACACAAGACAGTGACATCCATTACCTTGGGATCCCAGGCTAGCCAGATTCTACCCTTACATGTACAATTCATATTATATTTACTTCAACTAATACTCAAAAGCATATTATTAATATAGAATACTTTAATCAACGCATTCTCAATTTTCCGGATAATATCCTACTAATTTTTAGTATATGCTTTTGGAAAAATAGTTTAAACTACAAAACACACTTTTACAATAACGATAATCACAAGGAAATGCCCTATTTTCAAACTTCACTTTCAAAAAGCTTAGATTATTTTTCAGTATTTGTAAGAACAATTTTTACGCCATCAGAGAATCTAAAATAAACACTCAAGCTACTTGTTAAATAAGTTAATACATAAACATACTATTCAACATCCAACTTTAAGTCATTAAAATTTATGGAAGTTAAGATGGTGGTATTGCCGGCACGAAGAGCAGTAATTAACTTTTTTATTGAAGAACAAGATTCAATCAAACAACATAGAATGATACAAAATCACCCCTAAAAGCAGGGAGGAGCTAATGATATTACATAGAACAGCAACATGACATTTATTAGTACTACAAATATTCAGATTTAAATGCATAAACTAACACACAACATCACGATGATCAATCACTTCTTCTTGGCAATGAATAAACCCCATCTCTGCTCACCACCTGAACTCCTAATTAGCTTGGCCTTCCAACCTCCAACTATATCATTGTAATCTTGCTGTATAGTCAAAAACAGAAATAAAATGAGATGAAATAGTCATACATCACCGGTCATTAGACATTTCAATTAATTAGGTGAACGTATGATATATGACGATGCACTCACTTCAGAGAACTCCTGGATAAATGACTCTCTTTCCTTCTCCACAATATCTAACTCTTTCTGGAGAACTTTCATGAACTGCAATGCAAATAATAGACGTTTTAGGTTTGTATCAATGTCTTCCAAGCGAAGCATGTGATAGAATAAGAGTTTTAAGTTCAAATGTGTTGTAAAGTGCAATTTACACAATCAGGTTACTATGATAACATACAAGTATTAATAACCTACCAAAAAGGATAACCAAGTTCTGCAGGTTAACTATATATGCTGATAAGTGTAACACATCTTTATATTGTCAGTGTATAATCAAAATCAAAAACAATAAAAGAAAAATCTACAGAGAAGACATACCTGCTCAGTTCGATCCTCAGCAATAACTTCATCGAATCCAGCATCTCTGAGCATCTGTATTGTGAAATTATAAAGTAACACTATCATTCAAAAAATACACTAGCAAAGAAAGAGGATTGGGACACATTTATTGTATGGGATAAATGTTTACCTGTCCGTATGCTTCAACATCATGTAAATCATAACCTCTTTGTTTGATATATGCTGCAAATTCTTCTGATGCTGGCCCTGCCTTTTTGCAATAATCACTTATGAGGACTCTGCCTCCAGGCTTCAGCCACTTATAGAAAGATCTGAATAATGCAGGTTTGTCCTGCGAAACACTCAAAAATTATTTGATTGTTAGTCCAAGGAAGAAATGCGGCAATGTAATGTCGAAGATGAGTATCAAACTATTCACACTGGAGATAATTACGGCACTTTGAAAGTCAATGTTACCAAAGATAAGATGAGTAAAGCATATAATTTTAGAGCATGCGCAGAATAACCAAGAGAATGAAAGGAGATACTCTATAGCAAGACTGCTAATTACCTGGATGTGCAGGATAGTGTCCCGGCTGTATATCACATCGAATGATGCTTCAGGATATGTTTTCACTGTGCAATCAGCAACCTCAAATTCAACTGCACATTTGCGACCAATTGCACGTTCAAAAGCCAATGAGATCATGTTGACTGATAGATCAATGCCGACAACATGAACATCATACTTCTCAGCCATGTAAAAGTCACCTCCACCAATGCCACAACCAACATCAAGGACTTTTTCGCCAGGCTGAAGATCCAGCATGGAAACGAATTCTTTGGTGGTGTCTGTTCAAGAACAAATACAACATAATCGACTATCAGGTAAATTCTGGACTAAATTATTGCTTGCAGAAAGAAAAATATAACAAGAATAGAACTCGCAAACCGATATATTCGGAGAATCAGGTAAACAAAAAGTCACCACAATGATAATCCAGAGAAACAAACTGTTTCAGTAAACTTCAGGTTCACAGTCAAAGTTAAAGATCCTATAGCATATTGCAACGAAGTGACATAAATGGAGTTGGGCACTTGAATAGAGAAAGAGGCTTAATCCAAGAAGCATACCAATTCCTCCTGTGCTCACAAAGCCTGGCCCAAAGACACGTTCATATCGCAGTATGCCGTTGGACTTGTACTGAACAGTGTCTAAGAAATGCTGGAATCCCTTGTCACCCTCAGAACGAACCTTTTGCCATATCCAGCAAATCTGCAAGTTGCAAGCAGCAGGAACACAATGATTAAATTGTCAGATGAATAGTAACTAACAAGACGGGTAATGATGACAGCAAAGTCGTACCTCATTTTGATTCCTTTTGATTTTAACATACGTTTCAATGCACTTATAACCCATGAGAGAAAGTTCATATGATTTTCCAGAATCCTCCCTTAAATTACATTCTTGGAAAACCTGCATTAAGTTACAGTCAAGAAGATAATCAAACAACAGGTATTTTAAGCTAGGCAAAGAAAAAACTTGTGACTAATTTGAGTGATCTTTTATGCTGTTGTAAAGCAAGGTCTTAAATAAAACATTACTAGACGAACTGGTAACCGAGTGTTTGTCATTAATATTCAAAGCACTTATGATTTGAATACTGCCAGTCTACAAACTTATTGTAAAATTCTTTATAAACTTGGAGAAAGAAATTTGTTTATTAAGGATTTCACCAAAACAATTGTTTTCTTTTTAGGCAAATTTACTGGAAAAAAGAAAAAAAGAAAGATCATAACACTTGTTGAATGACCTTCATATAAAATCTAGTATCCCGATAGTGAGTTGGGTTGTTCTTTCCCTTGTTATCTCCTGATTGATGGAAGCATGTCTCTCTAAAAAATATATAGCCACCAACTTTCAACCATTTGACCATTCTATCTGCAAGGTCCTGCACCTGCAAAATAGGAAAAAAGTAGTTTAAAATGTTAAATAGTAATCAGTCAAATAAGAAATTCAAGACAAATGTATGAAGAGCAAGGGAGAGCCTAAGAAATTCATTTTACCATAATCATTATCCATAGTAGACATTCCTATCTACATTTGGAAAATAGTATAATGGCTCCAGGTTTGTTTGGCAAATTTTCACACAAATTCTCCATTTCTCTACTGGGATGATTCTTTGCGGTTACAAAATTTTGGAGTTCTGGGATTGATTGCAGGTTATAACCTACAGCACATTATTTTATTTTCAGCTATCCTACAGCAAGCATGATCTGGCATAGATAGAGGCTACACTTTGATGAAGATATATGCATGTTACTTGTTAGATGAACACACAGTGATAGAAATTATCGGACATGAGACTAAAACGATATTGATCAACCATGTCAATTCAAATATCATGTATCACTGACATAGTTTAGTATATGTCTGCCATACTTCCTTTTTTAGCCCAATCATGACTTTTACACAATCCTCTTGTTGAGATAGGCTTTTATTTAAAGTCCTCCTAGAAGAAACATAAATTCTGACATATATTTTATTTCATACCACGTCAGGCATCGTGTCATGCCTCCTGTATAGCTTACAAACAATTTTCTGGACATCAATTTTTACTCTGTGCAACCTTAGTGAACTTTTCATGCACGATGCAGGAAAAAATTAGAAAAAGTTACCTCTTTATCAGATAGATACATCAGTAACCAGTTAGAAAATATCAAGTCCACCGATTCAGGTAAAAACGTCAAATCTGGTGAAGTCACATCAGCACACATAAACTTGACATTCTTGCGGTGCCCATTGATGCTTTTATTCTGTCACGAAGCCAATTAATAGATAAGCAAGCATATGAAAATCCATTCACTATATGAAGCAACAACAAGTGAATCTTATGAACCAACTCATTCACAGGTTCACATAACAGAAACAGATAGTCAACCATCCCAAAGGAAATATGCCACAAACCTTCTTAATCACTTCTTCAACGAAGTCCACTGCTACAAGCTCCCCAGCCTTCTCGGCTAAGTCCCCTGTGAAACGTCCAACACCAGCACCCAATTCCAACACAGATTTTCCTTCATAATCGGGGAGCAGTGAAAGCACCTACATGACAAATTGCAAATACTTGAGTAAATTGGCCATACATTTTCTTATGGCAAATCTTGTGAATTCACAAAATGAACCATAATGAAATCCGAATAGGCTAATCCAAATCCTAGGATTTGTGCAATCCTAGCTCAATTTGAGCAGAGTCACAAGACCTGAATCCGAATCCTATTATATTTTCATCTAATTTTGAGGCCCACTAACTCTGTTGGTTTTGAAAACACTTTGGGGTATTTAAAGTGGATTGTACTTGACTATTTGATGCATTGGTTTCTTCTTTATCATAGTGGAAAACTCTCCCTGCTTCTGCCTCAAGGATCTATGCTTGACAGAACGAACTTAAATCCTTGGAGTTATTTCTTCTTCTTTACTGGCTCGTTAACCATAAGTATTCTACAAGCACTTGATCTAATTTTTTTACAAAGCACCTAGTAACAGGCATGAGAAAGTAATAGACAGTCAATCTTGATCCAGGATTTGTGCCTAGTAGAGAAGACAAAAACTTGCTTCTGGCAAAAATGCAGGATCGACCATTATGGTCCGGCCCTTCCCTGGATCTCGCACATATAGTGCACCGGGCTGCCCTTTTTTAGAGAGAACAAAGACTGGCTATTAAAGAGTCACAAGTATAGCAGCCCCACACTTTTGGTACAGGAAGCACTATTCCGGTGTAGATTAATAAGGTTTCACACTAAAACTAATAACATGAACAAGGAACAAGGAAACATTTATACAGAAAGAAGCATATATACCTCAGTCCCATCCTCTTTATTAAAATCAGATGCTTCAGAATCAAGCATCATTGCCTCAAAATTGAGTTCAGCAGTTTTCTCTATCCAATAACTCTTTTGAATCTCACGCTCTTGTTCTACCCCTACACACAACACATTAATACTCAAAACATCAGCAAATAGACCAATTCAAAAGAAACAGAAACCAACAAGTTAAATTGTGTGCCCTCTGTCATCTAAGACCTACTTTAATTAGATAACACATTTGTGATTCGTAACACTTCCTTTATGCACCATATGATTATTTCGTAGCAAACAACAGAGAAATATTTTTGCTGAGGGGTGTCATACAGAGGGCCCGAACATTGAGCAAGTATTTTCAAAGCTATTGAATTCTTATCTACTATTTGTTGCATTTATAGTGCTTTTTTTATACATAAATTTATGTTCCACGTTCCTACGAAGGCGACATTGATACTCTGCATCGACCTCTGGACTGACTCAAGAGCTTTACCTATTGTGATATCATGTTTAACTGTGTGCATTGTGTCACGTAAAACATTCATTACCTGGAGCCATAGTTGTTTCAATTTCCGCAGGTGAAGAGGTTAATTAACACCTTGACAACCTTCCACAGCAAGGCGAGATCTAGAAAAGGACCTTGATTTACAATTACTAATTCTACCTCTCTGCCGCATCACCTAAGCCAAATAAACTCTACTCTGTTTCTCAATTTGCTTCCCACTGGCTTTATTTGCTTCTTTATAGACCACGACAAAAGCATTGAGAAGTGCAATCTGCTCATACTTTTTTGTCTTAGCAGCGACCAGAAAAAAAAAAATTAGTTATGGTCTCTAAAATTATTTATTGAAATAAATATAAAATAAACAAAAGAGCCATAATTTCATCCCTTTCAAGTGGACCATTTAATCTCCAGTGGCACTGTAAAATTAAATCTTAAATATTCTTTGTTAAAAAATATATATTTATAAGAGATACTTTCACGTATGTCTATAAAAAAAAAATATTTTTGTATGTGATTTTTTTGATTAATTTCAAAAAAAAAAAATTATTAATGTTTCTATACTTTGCTTTTCTACCTAGTGGCTGAATATTTTAATTTAAAGGCTTAACATTGGATCTAGAGAATATTATATTTTGTCATCTTCTTTTGGGTACGTGATTCTCCAATGAGATTTTTCATTTGTTTGTTTTCTTCAGAAATCAACAAGTATAGTGCCTCACCGACCCCCAAAGAAAAGATTAGTTTAAGATCACGTGGTAACTATTAAAATCTGTCAAAAGTAAATTAAGCGTCATTTTTGGTTATTAATTTATGAAATTTTTGAGACGTTTATAAGTTTTACAAGAAAGAGTTTGGTATATAGCAACAAATTAAAAGAAAATCTGAAGCCTGTTTTCCGAAGTGCAATCTACTATATGTCCAACCCAAGTATTTGAGGCTAACATATGCTTATATTGTTATTGTTTCATATCTCATGCTTTATTTTTTTAATATAAAAAAAAGTTTTAGAAAAAACACATTATTTTTGTTCTTTTTTGGAACCCATGAATCTCGCAACCTGTGTCTGCATTATGTGATAACTAATTTACTGTATAGTAGCTTACAAACTATACTAAAAATGTAAATTCTTGCTCTTTATGTGATAACCAACTCACAATATAATAGCTAACAAACCCCACAGGATTAACTAATAGCTGAACTACAAATAAAGACTGTACGAGACCCACCTCCCAACCACTATACCATGCGTTGCGGGATTTGAACTCAGGGCTACTGCCATGGAACCGAATATTAAAGGCTGAAGAAATCAAATCATTAGTTCGTTCCTCACCTTGATGATTCATGCTTTTGAATATTACTTTTTGGGAATATTCTCCTTTTATATTGTTATAGTATGTGTAAGGACGTGCAGATGTAAGAAGACGTTTGGATGGATCTAAACAAACAACCGTTTAGACATAAATTATACACCACTTGGGAATCTCTTTCTATGTATACTCTGTTCCCTATTTAGGAGCGGACCTAAAATTTAAAAGTTTATACTTTATATATATATAATTTGAATAAAAGTTATTGAATTCATATAAATATAATCAATCTTGATCGGCCCTGCATAACTACCCATATTCACTTTACATGTCAGTCATTCATCCACCATAAAGTTTGTTCCTTGCCCCTCATTTTGTTTTAACATAAAAAGGCAAATGAGGTGCAAGAAAGTGATTCTTTTCTTTTTCTGATTATCTAAAGTGCTGTGTTAAAAAAGTCATATTAAAGCAGCTTATTGGTGGAGTTCTGTATAAAAACTGAGACCGACGTGCATGGGGTCAATAATTGGTGCGATTGGGTTCTAACGCTTTCACAATAAAAACAAACTTTTGAAATTGTGGTTAATGCACAATTCCTTTCCAAATATAAATCACACCTAGTGCTGAATCTATGTACAGAATAGGTATAGTATTCCTCAGATTCCATATTGCTTAGGTACTAATTTACAGATGCTTGTATGTGTAGATAACTATGTATACTATATGATGATATTTTATTTCAAGAATGAGATGGCATGCTCAATATATATAACTACACTATATAATCTGTAGCCCCAATATATATAAATAAAGTAATTCCAGCAAATTTACTAGACAAAATATAATTTGTTCAAATCACATTTTACTAAGCTACAGACCTTTTGTAGTGCAGAATACAAAGGCATATTTTATCGAATTAGGCCAATCAGGCAAACTCGATTATGAGATCCACGAATAGTTGAAGGGATGTGGAGCAGCCCAGCTTACAGCAAGTAACAGAAAACAGAAACCGGATGCATATATCCTGTGCATTCTATAAATTCTTGCTGCCAGAAAACAGGCAACGGGATACATGTATCCTGTGCATTCTATGTACGCTTTTTTCCAGGAAGGTCAATCCACTGAAGTTGGAGTTCGACTTCTCCACATTCCACATTTCTCAATCTCAGGCACATATCTTGCACAACTTTGTTGTCTTGCCATACCACTTTGCTCTCTTCAGACAGACAGTTTGACCTGCATGGCATTGCCCTTGAGATCACTGTGCCACATGGGAGGCCAACTAAGTTCATCTCCAGAGCATCTAAGAAGGGTTTGATATCAAATTCTGCATATCCCATTTTGTCATCCATGCTGAACATATCATGATCGTATACAGTCTGGAAAGACACATAAATGCAACATAAGATAGGTTTATCTTTTACATTCATCAGCAAGTAATAAACTTTACCAGCTTAACAAGAAGATTTGCATCTGAAACAGAAAGGGTCAGATCTTCATTCCACTCAGGATTAACATCCTTTTTTATAACTCGTGTCTTCAGTTTCTGCATTCAAATGTAAACATAGAAAGTTAAAAGTTGCCGCGAGAAATTAATAAAGACTATAGGATAGGAAAGAATTTGCTATTAAATGCCAAAATTTCAAGTCACTTATCATGTAGCCAAGCAGTTCAAGATTTTGACGATCTACTCATAAGAACGATAAATTATCCGGAGCCTTGAATGAAAATAATTGCTACACATATATGTGCTCTGATTCTGCCTTACTACAACAATAGCTTCTGTATAATCCTTCATTTCAAAACGAAGCATGCATTAAGTAACAAGAAACTGAGCATTAAGGACATTCATTGAGAACATGTAATCATAGTTTCTCTTTTTGGAGAATTAAAGGAGTCTAATATAAAACAGGTTTGGACGTAATGCTGCAGGGACTTGTGACTAATGTTGCATGTTTGCAACAGTATTGCAAGTTCTAGCTGGCAAAGTGTTTAATTTAATATCTCCCTATCTTTTTCCATCATGAAAAAGAAAGATTCTTTTCATCAGCAATGAAAAGTTGGACCTTTTAAACTCCTTATGAATCCAAAGGCTTAAATTACAGCTATATACCTTCAAACATATTTTCCTTACTCCAAGAATGAAAGAATATCAGAGAATCCGTTATACCATCTCAGGAGTACTAGCACTTGCTAAACTAAAGGACTTATCCCTCTAAACACATGAAAACTAAACGCGGTCTACTAGATAAGCCAAGCAGATCAGTATAAGCCAAGCAGATCAGTGCCAAATATAGATGAAATAATTTATGTGCCAAATATAGATGAAATAATTTATCTACCCATGCAATGTAAAACTCTGAAGCTATTCTGCTCCAAACTGATTTTCACCTTTAATGGGAATCATTGGCTCAGACAATCAACAAGTGAGATAAGAGAGGACTGTGTTACTTATATAGCAGTTTCCAAAAGTTAAAAAGAAAATAGATATCATAGAGGAGAAAAATCACCTAACATTATACAGTAGTTCTCATTTTTTATAAGCAATCTCCTAAAATTACTAGTAACTATACAGAATATTTTCATGTCCACAAAAAGAAAAATATGCTTTTTTTCGGCTTTCCTTATACCCTGTCCAAAATTGGCTACACCACAGAGAGAAAAACTACATCTAAACTGAAGCACTTCTTTATCTGTAAATGCTTACCCACTTACCCACAGCGTTTACACCAAACCAATTCAACTTACCATGATTAAGTGATTTAATAAAGTGAAAATTTGAAGTAATTAACAATGGTTAAGTGTTAGAATTTTATATATAAGCATATGTAAGGCATCTATTGGTTTGGTATTAGCACCTTGTGGGATAAGTTTTTAGCGGTATTACATCATACCTCTCAAATCTCCAAAGGTAAAAGGACTTAGAACTGCACCCAAACACACTGAATGCTGCTGGGAATATCCTTAGTTTTGAACAATTACTAAAAAGCCCAAATCTTACACTTTTTGGGTTCACCAACTTGGAATCAAGAGAAAAGTCTCATACAACTAAAAAAAATTAAAAAATTGTGAATAACATGGTATCAGTTGATATGTTGGCCACCCATTAGCAAAATATAACAGTCACCAGAGTGGCAATGAGGTGATCAAAGCATCATATATGATACTTTCTTTTTATCCCTCTCTAGTTAGGAGCTACCACCTTTTTTGCTTTCTTTGTGACTCGAATCTACAACCTTAAGGTTGAATGTGAGAGGTGCTTACTCCCTCTTATATCATCATCATATATGATCTCCATGCAAACAATGATTTCATAAGATCAAGCAAAAACAGCAATTTCATAGATAATCATCACTAGAAGAAACTGAACCAACCTAACATCCCAAGAAATTCAACAAAAGGACCAAACTTGGAAACAATGTAAGAATCTGAGACTAATTTGGGATTGTTTATATGATCTTCAATACCCATTACGCTCCATAAGTCCATTTAGACTCGTTTAACAATTAAAAAGGGCAGTCTGAGAAGAATACTATAATGGTAGCGGCAAGAAATTCTTTAGCCTTAAATTAGGATATTCAGGAAAAACAGCTTGTTCCAGCTAGATACGATCAGGATTCACCTAATCAAGATCTCAAATCAATAACGAAGTCTGTTTAGCACCTCCTAAATGGGCATACAAATTGGACCGAAACCTTTGTCCAGTTATGGTTCCTCAAAGTTATGGAGTAAGACATGCAGCCTTGTTTTCACGGCTTGACCTCTTGTATCATAATTCATGAGAGCAACTTTACCACTTATTACAAAATTCACCTTCGACTCGTTTAAGAATAAAACATAAAAGGCATAACCCACATGAATACAAAATGACAGAATCATGAGAATATACGAAAGAAAGAATGGTCAACATACCTGTTTACCCATCTTGACAACAACATAGGGATCACTGCTGCGGACATCACGTACAGCGAGGTTAATACCTCTCTTGATTTTGATCCTTAAAAGACCCAAAAGCTTGTCCATTTAAGGATTTCTTTTTTTCCCCCTTAACACCCTCCCCACCAAGTTAAAGTCTTCCTGTAGTGAATCTGAAAACATGGGAAAACAAGACATTATTAGGAAAAACAAGTACATATATTTTAGTTGATATTTTACGAGTATGAATTGAAGAAATTAACGTGCAGAATTAGAACTTGAAGTTCATGAGTTTGAAATTCTAATTCCATTATGATATTGGTTTCTAATTAATACGTAATCATTGATATAACATCCAATTGATTTTCCTAAGACAAATACAAAATAGGAACAAAGGTTTAAATCGAGAAGAAGACCAAATACATAAGGAAGGAGATATAAAAATCATGGTATTGCATAAATAAATAAGAAAATTAAAAAAAGAAATTGAATGCATGTACAATTTCAAATCCCCTTTAAGATGAGAAGTAGTGATTCAAATATGGACATTTTTAAATGCTTTTGAATCTCGTTATGAGAATTTTTTTTTATCACAAATGACAAATCAAGTAAAAAGGAATTAGGAACCTCTTCAATAACAAAGGATCCAATCCAATTTAGTAGCCTTAATTAATTAGTGATTAATCATTCTATTATTGAAATTCATTCATAGATTCGATTCCAATCATACAAAAAATTCTGAATAAAATCAGCAACAACAACATACGCACCATATTTCATCAATTTTCGTATGTGAAATGATGCTGGTATTTGATACTTACATTTTAATGATCTTCTTTATGAAAGGAACTAGCGCTGCCTAATTACGAGAGGATGAAAGATAGGAAGTTGTTTAGGTAATGCCTATGTAAATTTTCTTGGGGGGGAATATGGAGTAATTACATGCACAAAAAGAAAAGAATTATGAAATTAAGTGGCAAGGCTTCAAGTTCGAAAATATGTAGTCAATCAGAAATTGTGGTTCTCGTAAATTCATGTTGACATTTGACTCAGTGCTTAATTCTAGTCGTCCACTAGGCAAACGAGTTATGTATTTCATACATCATATATTCATTACATGAAATCTAGTAATTTAAAAAAAATAAAATGTGAATCGTACGAGGCATATATAAACCTAAAATCAAACATTGAGATGTTCATGCAAAGCATAGACGTCACAAGCGGCTGGCTGGCCATTCCTCCTCGCGCCATCAACGAGCGCCTTCTTGTATCACAGGCAGTCCGAATAAGAAACTTAAAGAAAGGAATATTATTGAATCAAAATAAGTAAATCAAAACTTCAATTAAAGAAAAATGATGAATGTAAAGTAGTTAAATCGACGATGTATGTGTGTTATATATATGTATGTAATTTACATGTGGTAAAAACTCTACAATCTTGTATATATATTGTAATCTAATATAACATGATTTAAAATTTAAATTATTGTGAAGAATATTAAGTAGAACAAAGATAATACAACTCTAGTTCAAAAAGGAGTATCTATAGTTTTCCTTAGTTAAGATTTGTGGCACCGTGAATTATACCAGCTCAAAATTGATTGTAGCGTCGACACACGAATCAAAATTATGATTGATTCTCATAGACCAGACCAGGTCTTCTAAATGTATGGTCAATAACTACTCATAGTACATATAATGAAAGCAAGAAACAAATACTATTCCTTTCCATTTTAACCGTTGATTTAGCTCTTTTCCAAGTACATTAAGAAAAATAGCAAGTATGAGATAACTTCATTCATTATATAAACTTCATGATTTTAGAATTTGCAATCTACTTTATTGATTTCTACATCATACCCTTAGTTGCATCAAGTGGTATTAAAAGAATATTTCTTTATTGTTAGGATATAAGTGAAAACAATTGTCACTTGTAATCTTGAGTTTTTAAAATAATTTCCTAAAAATCTGAACGATAGTTAAAATAAAGGGTAATATTTTCTCCGTCCATCTTTAATTGTCCCACTTTGAAATTTGAGATCAAACAAATTTATATATGATTAAAATTTTCGAAGCGGACTTTAAAGAAATGTCATATAGGGAAAGTCCAGCTTCAAATCCGACTTCTAACTCCGAGTTCTCGTT
>JBDJHY010000097.1:13430280-13440667 GCA_039654485.1 Withania somnifera | reverse complement strand
GTTCAAATTGGTTGAATCTTTCTCAATCATCCTGGCCGGAACTTGTATGCAGCACTTGTACGGAGCATAAAGGTTTGAAACTCTTTTCTTATCTGAATCTTTTTCATATATCTTTTGAATATTTTAAACTATTAATTATTGTGAATTATAGTATTTTTTTTACGTAGTTTTTAAATATATAAATTTTATTTTAAAAAAACTTAAAAATCATATATTAAAATTGACAATCACATTTAAGTTATTTAACTCTAAAAAAATAAATTACAACAATTAAATAAATAATATTGTGAGTATGGGAGAAGGGTAGACGCCATTGGCAGAAACGCATTTTTCCTAGGAATCAAAGGGAAATTAAAGGATAAGCATAAAAGTCCACAAATATATTGAGAAAAAAAATTTACATGACTTTTTGTAATTCTATATTACTATTCCCGTCCAAGTCAAACCCTTTGGGTGTGCTTTGGTAGCTAAGTAACGAAACATCTTATTTATAATAAAGTTATATATAATTTATATAATAATTGATAAGAAATAAGTTATTTATGTATAAAATACTATAATATTTTATAGGTACATATAAAAAAATAAGTTATTTATGTATAAATTAATATGGCGTTTGGTAGACACATAACTAACACATGTATAAGTTATGAGGAAATTAATGTATTATTTTATGCGCGGTAGAAGATGAAATAAATAATTCATGAATAGCTAATATATATACAAAAATTAAAATGATCATATTAGCCTCATCATTTGAATAAAAAATAATACCAGCATAACTAATACATATATAACCATTACTTGCATAACTAATACATATATAACTAATACCCACATAACTAAACATCTAATATATGTATAATTAATACATACATAACTAATACATATATTACTAATACCTACACAATTCTAACCTGCTACCAGAGGACCGTTATTGTTGGCAATTAACATGTTATCTTACTCTACTGAGACCAATCAAACCCAAATTTTAGAATTTAGAATTTAAAATGTCAAAATTTCCAAATCTTAGTTCACTATTATCCTTCTGTAGTGATTTTCCAAGATATATCATATAAATAAAATGAGTTTATTCTTAGTATAAGCTTATCAACTTAGAGTGAGATTTGAAATTTTTGCTTGAATTAAAGGAACAAGAACAGTCCTACACTGAATTTATCGGCCTCTTGAACTAATAACTCTAGAAAGAAAATGAACATTACTTCTTATAGAAGAGGATGATTAATAAGTAATAACTAGCTCACCTCATTAAGTAATTACAAGTAAATATTTTATAAACGATAATTGAATCTCATTAACATAGTAATTAACTACCATAAAATACTGCGTACAAGTGTGTAGATTATATATATATAATATACATATCTATACATAATATATACAGTGTCAATATGATGATGTATATTTCAATTATAAGTTGATAACCTAGTTGGTCCAACAGTATATATTCGTAACTTCTCCAATTGTGTACAACACAAAACTCGAGGCTCCAGCCCAACAAGTAATGGTGTCTTAGAGATCCACGCCTCAATCCAAACCATGACAATTTTTTCCAAACATGCACCCACTAAAGAACACTTAACTTTGGAAGAGAGAAAAAGAAAACAACCTTCTCTTTGCATGGCTAGCAACAAAAAAAACTATAAACATCCTATAGCACTTTATGATGAAAAGGCTCCCTAGCTATCACAATTACAGGAATAAAAGAAATCTATAATCGTCATATCTAAGAGAGAATTAACGAAGTTATTGTACATATGGGGAGGTAAAAAAGACTAGTACATTAACGTAATCACTATTAAACTAATCTTCTGATACAATCTTCAACTCACTCGTGTCTACATTAATTGTTTTGTCATGGTCTAGATCTTCAATATTTCAAAACAACTAATTTGTAGCAGGAAGAAGAGGAGTGGAGCCTGCGGAGTTTGTTAAAAAGCTCCAGTTGTTAGATCCAGATGTTGTCATATAACTTTGCTTACTAATAGCATATGGTGATGCACTCACTACCCTGTATTTAAAAATAATTATGAAACCTTGAGTTATACATTTGACAATATAAAGACTTTTTATATTACTAATTATAAGTACTATAGTTTAACTTATTAAAATAGGTTATTTATCAGTTTACGATTAGTAAGATTTATTAACAGAGATTTTCCTGGGATTACTTTATATGTTAAGTAATTGTGTAAATATTTTTTATATCGCCATTACGTAAAACTTAAAATTCAACATCACCTTTCCTTGCGCTTCTCCAAGAACCTAGTCAAGGATGCCTTGCGAGCCTGAGGAACAGCTGTAGAAAACAAAAGGGGTGTCATTATTGCACTGATATAGTTAACAAACACATGATTCTAAATAACAGACACATAAAATAAGTGCCCAAATTTCTTTTAAGGATTCACTTCATAATTAAATTTAAAATTAAACCTCGGAATTATGTACCTGATAAGTTATGGCTGGGAGGACGATATTCTTGAGGAGTGATGGTTTTGGATAGCTCTGCTGCTAAGTTAGAAGGTGATTTCATGAATCCGATTGATCTGATAATTGTTGTTTCGTTTGTACTATTATTGAACACTCCAACAGACTGAGATGTACCGCGTGAAGTTATAGGAATTGTGCTGGAAAAATTAGTAGGCGATGTACCATGGCACTTGCTTACATTAACAAAAGCATCAAGGGAAGGAGGCTTGGGAATTGTCTGGACTGGAGATGTAGTAGATGTTGTACTTGGTGTAACAGGAGGTGCATTTCCAGCAAGTAACATAATAGCTTGAGCCTGAAATGCCAAAGAATTGAAGAATAAAATTCTGATAGAAATTAAAGGCACTAACAAAAATTTTGATGAGGCCAACATTGTGATGGAGTCGCATAGGTATTACCTTCTCTGGAGAAATATTGTCATAAACACAGACTGAACCAGCGTAAAAGAGGGTCAATTGAGCAGGTCCGGATGAAGTTTTAGGTGCACCCCTGCATTACAAAACATTTTTATGACTATAAGAGTATGTCATTAATTAAGCTAAAAAAAATCTAATATTGAAAGGTGTTACTATTAATTTTTTTTCCAAACAGATTAGAAAGTAACTTGTGTCATATAAAATGGAACTTTCTAAATAATGTACTACCTCAATTCAGTAGTGCCCACAACACCACTACGTGTGGGAACATGATGAGTTGAAATCAAATTGGCTTGATGATGTGTTTGGTTTGATGAGTACTGTGAACCAATTTGAGTACTATATGGTCGATGAATCGTATCATCAACTTCAGTATTTGTGGTTATAGTCACCAGTCCAGCTGATGCAAGTGATTCGAAACCAATCTTAGGCTTATTATTATGATTCTCTTGACCCTTGAAAGAAAGGTGATTTTGAGGATTAGCCTTGTTAGAGAATGACCACTGCATTGCTGAACTTCTTGCCACTACTGCAGCAATTATAAGTAACATAAAAATAAGATACCAACTTAATATATAGTCAGTCACACCAACATTCAGTACAATTTCAAAAGTCAAAAAAGTGGTTTGAGGTATATCAATAGGACTTAACTAATATACACTAACAACATTGGAGTATCATTTCATATTGTGGAATGAATGGCTATCTATAGATTATAGTTATTTTCTCTAATTAGGTTACCTAAGTAATTCTTTTAGAAATACAAAGTTCTATTTCTAACTCTTATCATGAGATTTGATGTACTAAATTACATTAAACACCACACACATAAGGTAGTAAACCGATTGTCAAAGTTCAAATTTTGATAAAAATGAATAACTAACTGTGAACTCTTTTTATTTATCCAACCTTTGATAGATAGAAAACTCGATACTTGTTCTAATAGAAAAATAGCAGATATTGTGTTGAGCTAACCCAAACAAATGACTATAAAAAATTACTAACAATATTAAAAAAGAATACTAGTGATCAGATGAATAATAATCCAAAGTGCTGTCTGTCAATGCAGCTGAAGAAAAGGGGGGGTGAACATGTTTTGACAAATTTAATATTGTCTTATTTAAGTGCATCTGATGCCAGATAATAAAATATAATAGTGTATTTTTATCAAAGCAGGATCTGGTCAAAATAGTGAAACAAAATATTTTATACATTTTGGTCTGCATTCTCAATCTAGTGATGGGCGAGACTTAATTGTTTATTCCTGTTTCGGGTAGAGCACCATAGTTTATTTTATAAAATTTAGGTGACTTTATGTGCAAGCAGCACAGGTCATCTCTTTTAGTTTAATTATATTAAGCTTTATTCACATTTAATTTAAAATATCTAGATTATTATTACTTGAATCACTTCTATGATGATTATAGATAAACTTATATAGTAAGAAATAATTTGTAGTTTTTGAAATAATTAACCAACGCCACTTCTAAACGAGATGTTATTACATAACAGATAAAATTTTCAAAAAAAAAAAAATCGAATGTCAATGCATATAATTAAAATTCTTTCATTTTTTTTATTATTATTATTTTTTTTTGCCTTCGCCGAATAGACTTATGAAAGTTAGTCTCCATGGTGAAAGGAATGATCCCTCTGTTCAGTAGATGAATCATAATTCTTACGGAGAAGGTTTAAAGATAAATATATGAAAAAATAAAATTAGGATATTCAATATTTTTCATCGAAAGAGATTTGAATTGATGAACCGTTGCTCCCACTTTAATTCGCTCTACCCTTCCTTCGTCATTTACCAGATTGGAACTTTCTAAAAATAAAGAATCCCTTATAATAGAGAAATTCTCCTTCAATGAATTATACTTGATATGAAACTACATTATAGAGAATAATAGGTTTGGGATACCACGTAGCACTACTCAAAAATTTACTATTTTTTCTACTGAAAAAGATGCAATGATTATTTACAGATATTTTGATTGAATGAACGAAAAAAGAAAAAATAGTTAGTATTTCATAGCTAAAAATTAGAAAGCTTCCCATTGTTCTAAGAAGAATGTATTTCCTTTTGTCAGTGAATTAATTTGGTGAAAACTTCATATTTTATATCACAAATTTCTAATTAATTCATGGTAAAAAAAAAAATAATCTCTAATTCCAGTAGTACAGTTAAAAAAGAAAACATTAATGAAAAAACTCATAGGTTACATGTTAGTGATGTACTATTCCAACTCAGCCCAGCAGAAAGCCAAAGTTAACCACGTTGGAAAGAATCCGACGTACAAAGTACAATGAGAAACACCAAAACCATAGTTTCACAAGCAAAACCAACATCACAAGAACAAATATACATTCTTTTATTTTCCGTTTGATGCTTCGGTGATCACGTGTATATTTTTCGTCATAAGTTTATGTATAGAAGTTTTAAATGTTAATTAATATGAGTGTAACTTTAATTTTTCACGCTCTTAACTCAACTAAAAAAATAATTTGTATACTAATTATTATCAAACTGTTGACTCCACCACGGTTATACTCTTTATTCTTGCTGAACGTGAAATTAAAGACAGCAGCAAGTAAAATTTTAGGGGGCTGTTTGTTTCACGGATAATGTATTTTAGGATTGTAGTTTTGAAAATATTCTAATTTTTGAATTAATTTATCTCATCTTTCAAACGGCCAGAAAATAACAACACCAAACTTGAACTAAGTATAAATTTATTATCAGATTAGTTATACCTTAAGTTAAGTAAATTAATTTCAAATTTAATGGTGCGATATCTCACTGCATAATGAACCAAACTATCACTAGCGCTATATTTCCAATATCAATATTTCACAGACCAAGATTTAAACCATATATTTAGACCTACATGCAAATACCCATTTTTGGGGGTTTAATTAGTTTCTTGAGAATCCATATTGAGTCAAACCTCATTTGGCTTGCTTGTAGACAGAGGTGTTAATACCAACATACAGTGCAGACCTAGGGTGCTCGGATATCCATCAAATTCGACGTGAAAAAGGTATAATTACATAGGAAATATATGAAAATGCATATAAAGTGTAAAAAAGAATTAAAGTATAATTATTCAAAACCCCTAAATCCTGAGTCTGCCACTAGCAACATAACTGATCAATTAGAACTAAAAAGAAACAATACCAACAAATGACCATAATATAACTAACACAAACTCATTGATTTATGAAAAAGACATGAATGAGCAGAAGTTATGATATACATACCAGCTGGATCTGTTGATGATTCTTCAGGAATTATTTCTTGTTTTACAGTGATCAAGCCCATGAAATCTCTCTCCATTTGATCTAATCCACTACTACAATAACTTGACAAATATCTTATAAGGTTAATACCAAAGTTGAAAGGAACCAATGAAAGGAAAAGTTATATATTAAGATAGAAGGATTTAAATGAAGCCTTAGCTTACTTCATTTATAAACATTCATCTCTCTAAGCATTATAATCTAATTGCTCACGTTATTCTTTATTCTAATTTCAACGTATTATAGTTGGTATTGTTTATGAAGCTTTCATATTCTCTAAGAAATAAATAATAGTTTTATACAGCTGTAATTTAACATTGATGCATGCACCATGTTTTTCGGGAAAACAAAAAGTTTTAGCTTAATTAATTTTCTTTTATGTTTGATTATTCAAAGTACAGTACACATTTATGATTAATGGTACAAGAAAACTTAATTTTATAATATATTTTAATAGTTTACAACAAATTGTAATTGTCAACTTACATATGTTGAAGCGATTATCATTAGAGAATAATTTAGTTTAAGCTCTACGGTTGACCGTGCAAAAATTATTTACATAATCAGATCACTTAAAATTAATTGTAAGTTTGTTCTGTTTAATACTTATTAATATTGATTGGTAAGTAGTTTTAGTAAATGATTATAAGTAACTTGTTATCGGATGATGTTAGATTACAATATTAATAATATAAGATTAAAGTCATAGCACTGATGATGCACATATATATATAACCTAAATACTAAAGCTAAGGTGGATACACATAATAATAATTAAACTATATATATCAACCTCATGGTTTTTATCCTTTGTTTAATTTATAGAAAGTTTAACAGTGCATTATTGTGTGTGTTATTATATGTTTTACCTGGTAAACTACGTATGACTTGGTATAAAGTACATATACTACTCTATTACTTACTTCATTAGCCAAAAACCAAATAATTTATAAGTTGCAAAAACGAGAAGAAGCGTCTAATAAATAATTGAGAAAATACGAAATTGTAATATAATGGTAATTACTATTTTAAAATCCACATATTTGAATTAAAAGGTCTAAATGATCAAAATTCTTGACCAATGAAGGAATAATAATATCGCTGTTTTTGTTCAATAAGATATCAAAGTGAATGATTGACTCATTCCATACTAAAAATAATCACAACAAATAATATATTTAAAGATCTAAATTTTAATTTTAAAATTTAAAAAATTAATTTTATTTAAGCTTTGATAATTAATCAAATTGAATTTTAGAAAACGAGACATATTTAAATATAGCCCTATATCAGTCGATTATACGTAATTAATCCTACCAAAATCTTCTACTCTTCTACTTTACTAAAAATTACTCTATTTGCTTAATCTTATATGACGAGATCGTCACAATTTAATATGCTAATTTGACTTTTATACACCTCTTATAGACTTAAGTGATAATTTAAAAAATCGAAACAATAATCAAACAGACTATTTTGATGAATATTCAGAAAAAAAAATTAATAGATAGAATCTGTTCATGTTAAAACTTAAATATTTGAAAAAGCGGGAGAGGGGAAACTTATTCATGAATTTTTTTTTTTTAATGAAAGTCAATTGACAATGTCATAACTTTTTTTTAAGTTCAAGAAATAATTACTATATCTTTTTATTTTTATATGACGTTAATTAGACTTTTACTTTAATTTTAGTGATTTAATTTTTAATCATCTAATTATTAATTTTTATTTTATATAATAAATTCAAAAACAACTAAATTAATTATAATTTTTTTTCAATCCTGTAATCAGTTAAATTTAATATCGAAATTGAATGAATATGAAAAAGAGTGAATCGTTCAAGAGGCTTAGCTCAATGGTCACCGGGTCCACTTCTTGCAGTGTGCCTCACACCCGGCGTGGGATCGATTCCTGGCAGCAGCAAGAATTGTTGCTGATTATAGGGTCATCCTCGGTGTTGTTGGGGTTACCTGGACCGTTGTTATCCGGGCACTGAGTGATAAGGGGGGACTACGGAACCATTGAGGCACCTCAAAGGACACCCCAAAAAATAAGGGGTTGATACGTGTTAGGATCAACCCTTTAAAAAAAAAAAAAAAAGAAAAAGAAAAAGAGTGAATCAAGCACGTGGTCCATGATAACACTTACACTACCGGTAGGTGAGTATTCATCTCACATCTCGTGTTCGCACATTAGTCCACGTGTGATCATTTGGTTCGTCTTCACGTGAGTTTTAATGTTTTAAAATTTTAATACTGAATTATTGTGTAGTAAAATTATGGGCTTATTTTAATATAATTTATTAAAATTTTAGTTAAATTTAATAAGTAAATTAGTTCCTCAGTTTTAAAATATTTGGTCTTCTTTATAATTTAATAATTTTAAATTACCATTCTCACTTATAAAATCAAGAATATTTTAAACGTTCTTTTTTAATTTTACCCCTAATATTACATTAAGAATCACACATTTTAAAAGTATGGAAAATAGAATTATTGAACTTTCAAAATCAAAACTATGTAATGTAAATGACAATTACCAATGTGACCTTTTTTATCTTTTTTTGAACTTACGGTATCTTTTTTTCTTTTTTTTTTAATAAATATTTTTTAAATTTTTACTCTCATAATTATTATTTAATTATTAAATTAAAATATAAAAATAAATTAATAAAAATATACCTTTAATTAATAGGTTCTTAATCAATATGTCAAGCCTAAAAAGGCCATGTAATTTGAAATACCAAAAGTAATATTTTGCGTAGAGAGTTATGGATTAATTGAGCTCATACTTGTAATGACCATCCATCTTTGAGTGGTACCATTGAATTCTTCAACCCGCTTATTGAAAATTATTTAACTATATTTTTTTTATAAGAAATTCATCGGACTTATTTTGTATTTTTGTTGCTTATTGGTAAATTATGGGATTAATTAATTTTATCTTTGAGACAAAAGTTTAAAATTTTTAATATTGTCTACAAGTTTGAGGCAGTCAAACTGGTCAATAGGCTATAAGTTTTGTCTTATAAAAATATTACATGTGTGGTGCGATTATTTACTAATTGCAATAAATGGATAAAATGTGATAGTATTTATTCTACTTATCGTATTAAATTTAACCTTAAGTTCTCATGCATTAATAAAAATTGTCAACATTATATTATTTTCATTCTTTCTTCTACACTGTAAAATAAATTATTTTAAAAAAAGGATTATCCGGTGCATTAAACTCTTATTATGTGTGGGATTTGGAAAAAGTCCCGACCACAAAGGTCTATTTGTTGAGAATTATTTACTGTTTTACTTAGGTAATTTACTTGGTCTTTTAATTGTTCTAGTCTATAGGAATAAATTGAGATATTAGCTGCTAAGCAGTAATTGTAGTTAAATAGAAGTATCTTATTTTCTTACTATTTTAGTTATTGTATTAACCTATAAATGACCTTCTCTACTAATGAATAATATACAACCATTTTTTATAGTTTTATTCCATTCTCTTGCCTATATATTTCATATTTACCAATGGTATCAGAACTTGGTTAACCAGCAGTAGTCATATTTTGCAGCAGCAAAACAATGTCAAATGAAACATTTGTGTAGCCAGCGTTCCTTGCTTTGATAGTCACTACGATCATTGGAGCATGTTAATGGAAAACTTTCTCAGGTCCAAAGAGTACTGGCAAGTCGCCTTTAAGGAAATTCCGGAATCAACAACAGGTGGGATGACAGATGCTCAAAAAACAGAGATGAAGGGTTTGAAGCTAAAAGATCTCAAAACAAAGAACTATCTTTTCCAAGAAGATATGGGTGGCGCATAGTGAATCTCGGTGACCCATGGATCGTGGTATTAGGCCACGTGGAACTTAGTTCGAGTGAGAGATTGTTGGGTGTGCTAACAAAATCCACATCGGTAGCTAAAAGGGTTGGGAAGCTACATATAATGTGTAGGATCTCTTAATGGTGTGAAACCTTTTGAGTAAAATTGTGCGGACTTGGCCCAAAGCGGGACCTGGACTCTGATACCAATTGTTGGGTTCAGACACGTCCAAAGACGCTCTTACATAGTGTGATATTATCTGTTTTGGGCCAAGCCCGCATGGTTTTTTCTAAAAGGTCTCACACCATTAAGAGAGCGTACATCTTATATGTAGCTTTCCA
>JBDJHY010000097.1:13360301-13371418 GCA_039654485.1 Withania somnifera | reverse complement strand
CATTTTACATATAAACTCTTACTTTTTAGACAATTCGGTTTTTATAGCATCAATGGACTTCATCTTATGGTGAGGCATGTGTCCCAATCACAAATGCCAAATTAAAGTCAGATCATTCTGAACAGAAGAATAGAAAAGGGAAGGTAAACATGAAGAACTAAACGGAGAAACATAAATATTGTTTGTATTTGTAAAAACAATAGCAGTTTTATTGTCAACACAAGCAGCAGCTGTAATGGTATTTATAGAATGAGAAGTGAGAAGAGAGGAGAGATTTGTGGTGAAAAATGTAGAGTCACTACGTCACTTTACCAAGCTCTAATGGCCTCTTTAGAGAAGGGCCCCATAGAATACAAGTAGAAATAGAAAAATAAGCTTCACAATTGAGTTAGACCAGTAACTTGTGCACAGAAATCAAGTTATACTGAAAAAAAATGCACTTAAAGAACATCTTTTAACACTAACTCCGGGGACAAGGTAAGTATTCCAGTGCAAGTAACTTTGACCATATAGTCATTAGGTAAAGTAATGAGATAAGGAATAGGGAAAGGAGTGATATTAGTGCTAGGGTCATATGATTACCATCACCTGATTCTATGATTCAAGGATTATCAACTATCTAAGACATGTGACAAGCAAAGAACCAACAATTACTAAGATCAGGAGTCTTTTCCAAACCTGCATAAATAGCAGAGTTAGATCCACTCTGGTCAATATGTATTCTTCATCTATTGCAACATATTCATCATATGAGTCAACTGATCTGGTAAGAACTGAATCCCATTGGAAGAATCTTCCAGAAAGGACTTCCCAGAAACCTCAGACTTCATATCAATGTGTGAGTCAGTACCCTGAACACAGGCAGCAATAGACTTTCTGTATGGAGTTGAAGTATTAGGAGTGTTGCTTTGATAAGTATTCTGGTTTGGTTGGGAACCATTTTGATGTTGTAGCTTCCTACAATTTCCAATGACATGACCAGGTTTCTTGCAATAACGTCAGGACATGTTGTTCCTTTTGTTGTCAAAATTCACCTTCTGTGAATATTGAGCTCTAGGAGGTCTATGCAGCCCAGAAGGAAAAGAAGCACCATTTGTTGAAAGAGCGGTCACAGTATGTGCTTCAAGCTGACTTTCATCATTAATCAACATAAAGTAGGCAGTATCTACTTCAAAGAGTGGTTTGAGCATCAAAATATTTCTCCTCAGTCCTGAATAAACCTCATTCAAACCCATCAATAATTAATGCAATCTTTGTTCCTCTTTCATTTTCTTAAAAGCCTTTTTGCAACCACAAGTGCAATCAAGATAAGTGAAAGAGTAAGCAAGTTCATCCCAGAACTTTTTAATTTTGGAAAAGTAGGATGTAGTACTTAAAGATCCTTGCGTAATAGAAGCAATTTCTTTCTTAATCGGATGCACCTTTGTCTCATTCGGTTGTCCATACCTCCTCTAAGATTGTGTCTGGTCTATCAGACGGATGCAAATAACATGGATGCGAAGACTCGATGGTAAATGGAGTAAAGCTGTCCGACGAAGCACCAACAGTTGTATCTGAAATATTTTTCATTTTCAGAAATTAAATATATTGAAAAACAAGGAAGAAAACAATACCAAAATTCCTCCGCAGCTAAAGAAGCAGATGTCTTAGCAAATTAAAAAACCTTCGTCTCTGTGTAGAAATAAGCAATTTCCCAGAAACCCTAATTTCTCATCAATGGATCGTCTATATACCAGATTTTGAGGAAGCAATTCTTAGCAAGGGTAACAGCAACTGAAAATTGAGATGAAGAGCTACGTAATAACCTTGCTCTCCGATACCATGTTAAATTTCATAATTGAAGCTATGCATCCATGGAGTGAGGTGCGTAGTAAGAGAAAGAAAAACTTTTTTATTTTTTGTAAATAGGCAACTCCAAAAGAGTGGTATTATAATATGCTAAGTCCTATATATATATATACAGAGCGTACCAAATGAAATAAAGGAAAACGAAGTAGACTAAAAGTGACATATTCGATATCTAATTGCTAATACTAATAGTTTGAGTCTCAACACTCTTCGCCCACTTCTCACATTATTTGTCTATTATATAAAAATGCTTTTACAATATTGTTTAAGTACAAAAATGTAAGTAAAAAATTTATTTATTTCCTAGAAAACATTTTTAAAAAAAATATTTTCCTTGGATACACCTTTTAAACTACATCTACATTATGAAAAATGTTATTAAGTGTGTCCATAAAATAAAAATAAAAAAATCAAACTCTCCATGATTACTGGAGAAAAATTGTGTACATATCAAGCAAAGAATTTCAATTTTATCTATATAGATAACATAAAATATTGATCATAACTGAACATGATTAATATTGAGATGCGGCAATTAAAATGTTTACAAAAAAAAAAAAAAGCAATTTAGCTCTTTGGTTCCAGAGCTAAAGATCATATTTCTCAAACAAAAAGTCAATATCTTTTAGAGCATTTAACGAAAAATATATGCATATAATTCTTGAAATATTAAAAGTAAATATTAGTAGTAACTAGTAATAAAATAATTTAGGATAACAAGTATATGGTCTTTAAACAATGAATTGCAGCTAGTCTGATGAGATCCAATCACAATTTACAAAGAAAAAGATTATATAATAAACTAATACCACTAGCGCAAAATCATGTGTATGCCAATGGTGATTGGTGATTGGTGATCCGTGTTCAATAATAAATATTTTATATTACAACATAGCTAATAATTTTTAAGTCACATAAAATGTGAAACTGAAAATCAGTTTTGGCCTATCACTTTGCCAAACTTAAATGGCATAATTTTAGTCCCTGTAGATACGTGCACCGCCCAACTGCCCACACCTAAAATAATTTTCCTCTCTTTGAGAAAGTAAAATATCTAACTGTAATTAACTAGTTCTCTTTTGATTTTATTATATAAATATTCTTGTGCCCGTGAGTTTGCCTAGAATATCCTCTCAAAAATATCATATTAAGTTTAAAGTCAAGTAAACAAATTATTATTATTATTATAAGTACTATATTGGCTTAAATAAATTGTTCTAACAATATTGTTCAATTAATCCAATATGATCAACCTGCATTGAAAAAACGCATCCAATTAGGTTCATGTGTTGTGTTTTTTGCCAATGCAACTAACTAGTCAAAAGTGAAAACACTATTAATTACTATAACAATTTCATTAGGAAAATGGGATTTAAACGGACTGGATCAGCTGAGATTATCTCAAGGATCAAGTTTCATTTTTTCTCCATTTGCAACAATGGGGCTTCAATATTGGTCTTTAATTTCCAGAAAGGAAACTATTTTCTGTTACATTTGAATGAAGAAACTTGCAGATGTCTAACAATGGCCAAATTGTTGTAGAATATTTGGTTTGACCTAAGTCAACCAAACCTAAGAGGAGTCGACTCAGTCCAATGTTCACACATTAAACAACTCGATACATTTTTTTCTATAATTGTAGTGAGCTAATTGTGCGTGAAAAGATAATCATCATCACAAAATATAGTACTAGCAATTAACTATTCAATTCCAAATATTATTAAAGTTGAAAAAGATAAAAACAGCTCGTTTTGGAACAGTAGGTATTGGAGAAAATTCACCTTCAAATTGATGAGATCAAATTGACCATGTATATCCATCCATGAGAGAAGGTAGATAACACTATTTATGGACTAGTTATACCATGTGGCTTAACTTTTATATATTAATAACAAAATTAGTCAAAATTACCTATACAAAATACAACTCATAATTACTTGTTATAGCAAGAGTAATAGAAAGTCGTACCATAGAATAGAAAAAGGGAGAAAATCAATATAGAAAAGTAGTGTATATATACCTACATCGTCTTATACTAAGCGAATCTTAATTAAGATTAGTTTTAATTCCAAAAATATCAACAAGGCTTTAAAATATTACCTCATTTCTTATCCCTTTACACCCAACCCACCTAACCAAAAAGAACTCAATCTCTCTTTTATTGAGTTATCACCCTGAGGACCGTCATGTGGTAATTTTTAAAAGTAACATAATATTCTTATATTGAAAAAAAAATTAATTTTAGTTTTTTTTTTTATTCAGTAATATAGGTAATAATGAAAAGGGTAAATATAAATAACTTATTAAACAGTGAGGGTATATATGCATAATTTTTTTTAACAAATGATAGATATTATGTAAAAAATATATAAAAACTGCTACAACTTATTAACCTGTACTAATAGATTAAGAAAAAAAATTCCTACTCATTGATTTAGAAAACGTAATTTGTTAGATTCTGGCTGAGAGAAGAGAAAAATTTCTGTTTACTTTCTACTCATTAATTTGTTACCTTTCTTTCTAATGATTAAAAAAGATTCAATTCCATTTGCACCTTTAAGGAGATGAATCACAAGTTTCTTTTAAAAGAAAAAGATTGGGGGCAGTGGAATGGAAAATTGAGGGAAAGGGGCGATTTTATGTGGAAAAAAATTAACACGTGAATCCGGAGTTTCTCCCTAAAATTATTTTTTAAAATTGGTATACTATTATCTGACACTATATTATAAGAAGATTAAATAATTCACATGATTGGGCGTTAAAATTATTTAGCTAAAGATCAAAATCTCACTAATAAGATAAAAGCTGAGATAGTCTACCTACAAAACTAATAACATTTCCCACTTGGAAAGTCCTCTATGCTGATCATGAACATGTTGTATGGTCATTGCTTATGATTCTTGGCATACAGATAGATACCTTTCGAAGTTGCGAACAAAAATTATCTTCAATGTACCTTTCTGTATCATGTTATCCCTTAGTCCTCCCACTCGGACCAGTTAATCTATGAAACATCTATGAACTAAGAAACTTAGAAGTTCATTTCTTGAAAACTTTTACTTCAACAGAACGTAACAATAATGCCAAGAGAAGTTCATTTTCTTGCATCCATTTTAGAAGTAATTAAGCGGAGAGAGGAAAGTACTAAATTAGTACAAGTAAACTTATCCTGGTTACCTACTGCTTTGACCACTTCTTTAGCGAGTAGTTAGGGTTTTGTTATTCCTTTATTTTCTCAAACTAATCTTTTTACCAATCAAATCTTTTTATCCTTGTTTTTAGAAACAAAAGAATTTAGAGAAATTTTAGGTCCCAAGTTTGTTTAGCTCTCCTCTTGGTTTAGGCAAGTGGTTATTTCATTCTTCTATTTGAACTCTCGGCCGCATTGACTCAATAAACACATTTAATTTTGTGCTTTACTCTTCGTCTTATACAAAGAAGCTTATAAAATAAAAAGAAAAGGACTTAAATTATCCCTCACTTATTAAAAATAATATAAAAATATCTTTTATATATCTTTAGCTTCATTATGCCCCTCGCATCCACCTTTGGGCTCCATATTTTTCTTCATCGGCCCCAAAAATCAAACAAAAAATAAGTTCATAATTGATGTGGTTCCCCCTATTAATCGATATATAATAATTAAATTAATTTAACTAACCCATCCAACAACCGCGATCCCTAATTAAATGACCCATGACCCGCGACCCGTTGGTCTTAACTCGTATATGCAGATTTGTTAGTATTTTGTATGATTCATGTTATGTGTAATTTTGCATATCGTTGTTATGCCTAATAAAAAATTCTGCTTTCGAAAGTTGCTTGACTTGAATTATCCCATTGTTTGATAGCAAGTCGTTTCATTTTATTTTTTCCATCAATTTTTCCTTTGCTCCTAGAAAGTAATTAGAAAATGCACTGGGACTTCGTAGTTGCTGTGAAGTCAGTAAGCAGGGGTGGAGCTACACTATCGTGAGGGAGTCCATTCCGTAGAAAATTATATTATTTATATATAATTAAAATTATTATTATTATTATATATATATATAGTATATGTTGAACCTCTTTAACTAGTTTATGTATTTATTTTTTTAAATTTTAAAACCCCACAATAAAAATTTTGATCCGCCACTGTTCATAAGCATCATCTATTCAACTTTGTCTTATCTCTAAAGAATTAAATATATTCATTTGTAACTTTTGAGAATTGAGATGTAGTTTATACAGATTGATCTACATATTGTAATAATTATTTTACTCCACCTGTATCCCGATCCTCAATCTCACCCCAACCTCTCCCCCACCACAAACAAAATTAAATTGTATTAGCCCATCCACTACCCGACCTCCGAGCCCACTCTCCTCAAAAAAATTATTTTTAAAAAAAATTCTAACCCGCCCCACCCCCACCTTACCTCACCTACATTCACTATTCCGCTTACCCCACCATAAACCTCCACCCCGTCTTTTTCCTCACCCATCTCAATATTTATCATTCGACCATTATTTTTTTATTATTTTGTATTAGATGTACACAAACACTTTAAGAAAATACTTTTTATTTAAGAGTGCCAACAATAAAAAAATAAGTTAGAAACAACTTAATTTTCCTCAAAAATATGAAATTTAATTTCCATGAGCTCTATAACATTTTAGTGAATTGATTTCTCTATTCCTAGTTCTTTTTTGTGTATTTGGGATTTGATTTAGGTTGTAACAATTATTCAGTGAATTAATCGGTGTTTAGCAGAATGCGTTTTGAGTTGTACAATATTTTAGGGAATTTATTTCTCTGTTCCTTGTTCTTTTTTGCATATTTGATGATGAATAACTATTATATTGTGAATCAGTCGATGTTTAGGAGAATTTGCATTTTGAGCTCTAACAACATTTTAGTGAATTGATATCTGCGCTTGTAACTTTGGGCTGGTAATGATCTGTTCCTTGTTCTTGTTTGTGTATTCGAAATTTGATTTAGGTTGTAACAATTATCCAGTCAATCAATCGGTGTTCAGAAAAATCTGCATTTCAGCTCAAGCCAATTGATTTCTCTTCTTCTTATATCTTTCTAGTGTATCGTATTTGTTGTTACATGATCTAGTAAAGTAAAAAAAAAAAAATATAATTATTATTATCTTTTTTGTCTTATGTAGGTGTTGATTCCATTGAAGGAGGATTCCCCTATCAATGAAATGTTTTCAAGGATTTGCCAAAGCTATCGCCTAGTTTTCAATTTCTATTTTTATTTTTAATATTCTTCATTCTGAATTTTTGCATATCTATGGGATAGTGATTATGATAATTTTACAATTGCGTTGAAAACTTCAAAACATTGGGGTTTCAAGTTTTTCTATTAGTATCTGAATTGAATTGAGCAACACTACTTATCTAGCTAATTTGAAAGTTAATATTCTTATGTGGCCTTCAATTTATTAGTTTTACCTTCCCTTTTGACCTGGAAAAAATGCCCTTTTTTGGACAATCTTGTATCTTTTCACATAATATATATACTGCAATATTTTCTTCATTACATTTCCATGTAATATAATATAAGAAGATGTTTGAATACATATTCTACGTATCACCTCATCTAGTTCTGTGAGTTTCCCCTCCGACTTAGACGAGTTCCTACTTAATTCTAGCATCTCTAGTTCACCTTCAACATCTGCTCCTAGATTCTTCTCTGTCTTCTGGTGTGGACAGTCCTTATTGTAATTTGTTGATGTCCTATCCAACTGTCCTTTGGGGGAAAGTGCCTATAAAGCTCCATCATTACTGACTCACAATCCTTGATGGCAAGCTTTTTCAACTTATCTCTTCCACATATTTGAGAGGTGGATTTGAAACTTAAGCAACAATTATCCCATGGCCTCTATAATGTAAAATCCTTGTTCGTATTGGGTACTCCTCCAATTTACACTGTTCTGTTAACATACAAGCTTTCCTATTCTTTCTAATAGAATTGGAGGTGGTGTTCGCGGGAAAGAGGCAGCGATTAAGGGGAGAGGATCGCAAATTAGAGGACAATATTAGTGAAAAGAAATCACAAATAAAAAGAAGGATATAAAATGGAGAGCTTCCCAAGATATTCGGAGAGTCAAAAAACTGATGTCTACTATTCAAACTTGTAGCAGCTAGTTTAAGGTGCTAGTCTTCCTTCGTTCTTAGAAAAGTAATTTGAATTGTATATGTCCGGGTTAAATCTTAAGTAACTAACATTACAAACAGTTATGAAGTTAGGTCAGGGCTTAAATAGGGTTTCCAAAATCAACTATATGTGCAATTGGAATGATTTACAAGAATATCCGTAAAAGTGAATGGGTTTCAACTTCTGATTCCACTTGCTCAATGAGCAAAGATATAGTTGACGAGTTCTCTCCTAAAGGAGTAACACTTACTTCTTAACCTTTTAAGATTTGCACATTGGGACATTATTAGGTACTCCCTCCTTCCATTTTTAGTTCTCACTTATATTATAAATAGTTTCGAATCATTTTTAGTTCTTACTTATATTATAAATAGTTGTAACAATAGTTGTCACGTTTGAAAATTCAATGAATAATTTATCAATTTTTATCCATTATACGCTTATTATAAAATATCACTCATGCTTCAATACATTTCTCAAAACATAAAATTTATTATAATTAAAAATAAAATAATAAACTCGCCGCTAGTAAATATTGCTTCTTAAAGGGTGTCAAATCAAAAAAGACCACTAAAAATAGACGCGGAGAGTATTAAAAGTGAAATGGACAAGTTAAAATCTCGAAGGGACTTGGGCTAGTGAGCCTGAAATAATGAGGCCAATATCGAGTTAGGGACCAAAAATATGAGGTGGACCTAATCCTCAGGAGTGCTATAATATATTTAAGAAATTATTTTATCGTACTCTATGTAAATACATAAATAACAATATTGACTAAATATTCTGTCCAAATCAAGGAATTTACGCCAAAATATCTTAACAAATAATAATTCAGATAAACTTCAATATCTTTGAACCATAAAAATCTCAACTTTCATTTCGATTATAAAGATAACCAACCCACTAAAGACCTTTCATAAATCGACTGTATACCACTACTAACAAAAAATAGTATTACAGCCTAATCAAATAGATGGTCAAAACAAAAAGAGCATTGTGTTTAGCGTGCAAACAAAATATATACAAATAGAAGAGTTAATCGCGTGGAGTGTCAACGGCGTGGTTACAGGCCCTATTAGCTAAAGACAAGTTTTATTGGTCTTCCCCTCTACACACATTTAATTAACTGGTTTTTTAATTTGTGCCTCACGATTAGGTGACTTCTTTTTCAAGGTTAGTTAGGGAAGGTTAAAGCTAGCATAAATTAAATAGGAAAAATTCAACGTGTCTTTGACTTTGTGTAAAGCTTGTCTGAATGTAATTATATTCCATTTTAATTTCCTTTCCCACAATGAGTCTATTCATTACTCACACTATAGACAGTCACATTCATCAGATTACTATTGCAATAATTTGTTTTAATTGAATGATAATAGAATTTCCTTTGGTCTGTATCAAGTTTGAGTTAATTGTATTTGTGCTTGCTTTCACGACTCTAATTTTTTTTTCAAAGCAACAACGTCGAAGATATGAGCCCGTCAAGAGTTCATCACATGCAAAAGAGACGAGATAATTGATGCACACCTAGGTCGACGGACCAGCCATCCAAATATTCTAGTGCAATACATAATTAAGAGACAGCAAACCACATGGATATAACTCCTCTCTAAAGGATTTAAGTAACTACTATTAATGGTTCACCTATTATATTATATACTAGAATAAATACTATTGACGGTTCATGTATCATATATTGAACTAATAATGAACAAATACTATACTTGAATCTCAACCAAAAGGTCTACAAAGGCTCTCATTGTTTGTTACATCTCTAGTGAGGAAAGGGTCCTAAGCTTTCAAGTTTATCTGTCCATCTTTTGGCAGTTGTGCAAGTGGGGAAAAAGAAATACTCTAGTATTGAAGAAAAATGCAACTTTTGTAAAGGCTCTCTGTTAGCTCAGGAGTATGTGGTAGTGGGGACCTTGTAGTTTTAGAAGTGTATAATGGGGTTTTTTTTGTAAGTGCGTGAAAAGCATAGTGACAAATCATCATGATGGCTAAGATACCTCATTATTATAGAGACACCCTTTTCAAGCAAAGTTTCAAAGACAATATAATTATAATCTCTTCAACCTAATAAGTACATAAAGATAATGTTTCAGTCTCTAGATGTATTTGATTTGGGAGTATATGCCATGATTCACCTTTTGATTAATTTAATTTGATCATTTCTCAATTTCCAATGTTCCAACTAATGTCTCTCTAAGTCCAGAATATTTTTCTCGTTTTATTTATCCAGACATTGTTACTTTTATAGTTAAAACACTTTTATACTTTAAAGATAATGTGTTATAATTGATTAAATTTTACTATTTTGGAATTAAAATTCTTGGAATAATCTTAGTTGAACCTACCTTCTATTAGTGTATATAAGTTAATTTATGATTATGTAGCCTACTTTTTCCTTAAAGGACACAATATATATATATATATATATATATTCTAGTAATTTTCCTGAGACATGGAAAGCTATAATGTAAAGCTAGTCTGGATAAAGAAACATACCTTTACCAAAATGTGACAGAGCATATACTGAATTTTCACTTTGTAGTAGTATTTCATTTTATTGGAAACTTAATGAGAAAACCAAATTTGTAGGAGTAGAAAAAATCAAGAATTCAAAAGGCAAACACCAGGAGACTACACTGTCCCTAAGGCTGTTCAAAATCGGGATGGGTCGGTACCGGACTGGTACCGGAACAAATCGGTACAGGGATGGTATCGGGCCGGGATTACCGGGACGGAATGCCCGTCTCGTCCCGTTCCGTTACATACTGGGACGGACCGGGAAGGTACCGGGATGTATCGGGACGGGACGAATTTTTTTTTTTTAATTTTATATATTTTTAAAAATATATAAATTCTATATATATATATAAGTTAATAAAGTTAAAACGTTATTATATATAAACTTTAGAACATTTAAAATGTTATAATTTTCTATATATTTAACGTTATTATATAAACTTTATATAAACGTTATATAAACTTTATATAAACTTTATATATATTTAATGTTATTATATAAACGTTATTATATAAAATTTATATAAACGTTATTTTATATAACGTTATTTATATAAACGTTATTATATAAACTTTATACAAATTTAACGTTATT
>JBDJHY010000097.1:13320513-13334671 GCA_039654485.1 Withania somnifera | reverse complement strand
AAAAATTATAAATATCTAAATAAAGTAAATATTTAATAATATATATATATATATATATATATATATATATGAAGAAATAAATAAAAATAAAATAATCAAAACTCCTTTTTAAATTAATATTTTTTATAAAAAAATTGTTAAAAAGAACACGAGAGATAATTAAGACGAAGAATATAATATTTTCATTCTGAAATGCAGCTCTTATTAGTTACCCCTCCCCCGATCTTCTATGGCTCTTTGAAAAAGTTTGAAAAGTTGACAAATTTTGGCCATAATACAATTCCCTCCACAACAGGACATAATTCCATAAAAAAGAGTTTTATTCAAAAGAGTTAATAACATTTTACATCCTCTAGTTATTAGTAAATTTTACTTTTTAGTCCTTATAATATTAAATTAAGTATCTTTAATTTTCAATATATATATGTTATATATAGAGCGATAAGAATGAAAGGATTATTGTGCTTCAAAGGCTTAGATTCTAGGGACACTATCGAATGCCTTTTTTTAGGTCATGTGATAGGAAATTGTAAGTCTAGAAAGCCTTTGGTAGGGCAAGCAACCCTAAAATAAAAAATTAAAGGGAGTTTTTAACTTCGTTCCTCTATTTTTTTTATTTTTTATTATGCAATTCATTTTTTTTTTAGTCTGTTTCAAACAAAATGAGGAAAAAAAAAAGTCTAGGGCCTTCACATTTTTAATAAACCAATAGGATCGGATGGTTTTCTTTTCCCTAACTTGGAGAATCGCATGCCACACAACGATATTTTCTGGGTCTCTCTTCCACTTGTAAATATTAGAGTAGAAAAGATAGGTGGGGAAAAAAAAATTAAAATGAATGTTGGGGGACCATAAGTCTATAATTGAAATTGAAAATTTGGGTGCGGTAAATTGAAAGGTCTCACGAGATTCTTGGCTCTTTATATTTCTTTTCACCTTCGTTCTTAGTAAATTAGTTTGGTGGAAAAGGACACATCTCAAATTTCAAACTCTTAGTTTTAAAATAAGTAATTAGTTTGAATTCAAACTAAAAACTTATAAATTTTAGTTTGTTCCACTCTTATTCTTATTTAGACCAAACATTGAATCCTTTTTTTCTTTCGTAAGTAAAGACAATCACATGCAGTGGCTGCTACTTAAGAGTTTGGGTCTCTATTTTCCTTCCTTGTATTATTTCACATGTTGATTGCTACTTATTCCTATAATGTTTTCATGACTTGACGTAACTCACAAAACTAAGGTTGAATTCAAAGTTTTATGGTAAAAAAATAATTACATCAAAACAGGATTTAACTGACAGATTTAATACATACCTTCTAAATTCATTCCTGCCTATTTATACCAGATAGTGCTAAGTATTTTACATACCAGGAAATTAGTTTACTTTTTAATTCATTAATTTATTTCTTATATATAATTATTGCAACTAGTAGGAGTGAGAAATCATATCGGATCTGAATATGACATGAATTTTATTTCATTTTCTTGTTCTTCAATTTACATACCCCCTAATTTTAATATAATACTACTCTTTTAAAGTTGTGATTTCTCCATTATTCATCCTATTACATAAAATCCAATATTATATATTAGTCAAAATTTCAAACAAGAAATATAATATAGGGTAACCTTTTTTGTGTTTTCGCATCAATCATTTTCATACGAAATATTAAAAAATATTCCATCTTTTCCAAACAAAATATTCAAACCCCTTATATAATAAAAATTTCAATATAACTAATTAAGCAAATTAAAAAATATCCGAAGCGAAAAAACATCAAACTAAAATAAAACTTTATTTGTTTATTTCTTTATATTTAAAAGACCACGTTATAAAAATGTATGCTCATTTCTTATCAAAGGTGTGAATAAGAATATTTAACAAAAATGTTCTTTCTCTTTCTTACATTTCATAAAATTAAATGCATAGGAACTTTACATATATAGTTTTAATTTGTCTTTTAGTTATTCTATTTTAATGCACAGTGTTACAAATATGTCTTTGAACTTTTAAAATCCAGACACTTATCACCCTTACAGAATGGAAATGTTATTTAAGGAATTTTCATAATAAAGAAGGTGTATATGTTCAATTTAAAAATACATAAAGTATATAGACTCGTTACTAAAAATAGTCTCTCTACCTCACCTTCAAGTATCTTACCTTCAAGATAGTGGTATAGACTATGTACACTTTACCTTCCCAAACTCCACTTAGTAAGAATTTACTGGGTATATTATTGTTGTTAATTGAAAAAGAATTAATAAAATCACTTTACTTTCTAAAAGTAAATAATTTTCTTAAAAAATAACGCTCAAATTAAGAACGTCATTTATTATAAAATAAAAAAAACAATATATATTAATAATATGAGTTTTAAAAATATTACAATGTAGTTTAATTGATTGTAACGATGTGCTTATTATAGACTCTGATTATAAATATACATCTAGTTTTATTTTGAGTTGTACATTAGTTAGAGCTCGAAAAATTTATCCTTCTGACAATTTTGATCTCATAAGCTAATTATAAAATTTACCCAATATTAAATTAATATATTACATTATCTTCACTTTAAATTTTGTAATGTGCGAAATGTATTGAATCCCACGTTAACTAACCTTGTATAATTTATTTAACTACTTTTGAGACTCAAATTTATAATTATATTAGATAAATTTAATACTAAGTCTTGCACATAAAATGCTAAACTACAAATTTAAAAAATCAATTCCAAAATATCACATGTATTAAATTTAGAAGTCATAATAGTACTAATGATAAACGTAACGTTGGAAGCTATAAAGTGTTATACTCTAGAAAGGCCAATTGCCTTCTTAGAAGGAATAAATTCAAGCTACTCCAAAAAATGCTCTCAAGTATGGCTTGGGATATGCAAGGCAAAGAAGATGAAGAAGAAGAAGAAGAAACTTTTGCCAACAAGGAGAATAGCAAACAAGATATGGAACTGGGTTCACTTTCTACTTTCAAATCCATGTTAAATGGCACAGATGTAGACTGGTACATGACCAGTAATAATTATCATAACAACATGCAAAACCATACTGAGGAAAACATTTGTTTTACTGTTGAAAAAACCTTGTTTGCACAGCCAGTACCAGTTGATTCTTCATCTTCTTGTTCTCCATCTTCAGTTTCTGTTTTCAACAATCTTGACCCATCTCAGTTACATTACTTCTTGACTCAAAAAGCCAACAACAACAACCCTTTAGACTATAGTTTTAATTTGGGTTGCGAAAATGGTTTTGTTGCTAGTGGGTTTCATGATTTTACCTCACAAAACCAGATGGGTAACCCCAATATGACTCAATTTCCATTAGCCCAAAATGGTGGTAGTAGTAGTTACGGGTTTAATCCATTAGGGTTTGTTGAGGGTTGTACAAATGAGAACTCTATGTTTCTCAATAGGTCAGCTAAGTTGTTAAAGCCACTTGATAATTTTGCTTCAACTGGAGCACAACCAACCCTTTTCCAGAAAAGGGCTGCTGCTGCTCTCAGGAAGAATTTAACTAATAATAATAGTAGTGGCAGTTTAGGGGATGTTGGTGGTGAAAGGAAGAGAAAGTGGGGTAGTAATGGGGAAGAACATGATGATGTGAGCTTTGATGGATGCACATTGAGTTATGAGTCAGATGATCTTGCTGAAAATGTTACTATTAATATGGTCGATGATAGTGTCAATAATGTAACTAGTATTGCTGCCACTGGTGGGAATCAGAAAGGAAAGAAAAAGGGACTTCCGGCTAAGAATTTGATGGCTGAACGACGACGTAGGAAGAAGCTAAACGATAGGCTTTACATGTTAAGGTCCGTTGTGCCAAGGATTAGTAAGGTAAGAAATTTTTTTTCTTCAAATTCTTGTGAATTTTTATCTGTGTTGTTTTGATGTAGTTCTGTTATGTTACTATCTGTTGTTGTTGTTACTGTTTTTGTTATTATCTATTGTTTTTGTACTTCCGTTTCTTGTTGTTCGGCGCTGCTTTGGATTGTTTCTCCTTGAGCTGAGGGTATACTCAATAGCTTCTCTATATGATGTTGTTGTTGAAAATTATTGCGAATTCCTATATGATTATATTAATCTAACATGTTTTAGTTATTCAAACCTGTCAGCATTTTGCTTCCTTTACCTATGAGAATGGAAAAAGGAAAGCTGATATTGGAATACAGTGTTATTATTTTTTTTCCTGTTTTGAATGTACTTCATTTACTCTTGTTAAGTTATGCAACTGTGTCCTATGGGCTATGCATAGTTGAAAAAAGTTTCTGGATTGAAGCACCTTGATAGACGAATTAAATTCACTCACATGAATTATATGAAAAGATTTCAAAAGGATCTTTTATTTTGGACCACACAAGACAAAAGACATCATTAACTTGCTGTAACATGAAATAAAATTATCTTGTTCAGTTCTTCGTCTCCCCCCGCCCCCTCTCTCCCGGGGTGGGGTGGGGTTGGGGTGGTATGTCCGTTTTTGCTGTCCCACCACTCCTCAAATTGCTTGGATTATTGTAAATGGCCATAAATATGTGCTTATGTAAAAGCGTATGGTATGGCAACATCATGGTACTTGAAGTTGAATCTCGGTGCACCATGCAGAAACATTTTTACTGGAGCTCTGAGAAACCAAGACATAGGATGTTATCTTTCATAGGCAGGGCTGTAGGAAGTAATTATAATACCTTGAATGCGTTCAGGAAAATTCTTTCTAAATGAAGTGCAATATGTTTATATGCATAACTTATGGTGGTTAGAGCTGAAAGCTAGTTAACATTTGCATCCTAATTGAGATTTAAGTCCAAAAAACCATTGGACTTGATAACCTTACAGAATATTTTGTGACACCAATTTGTCTTCTTGACTACCTAATATCAAAAGCTTCTTCTTGGCTGCAATTTTGTGAATTTGCATGTTCATAGATGGACAGGGCTTCAATCTTAGGGGATGCAATTGAGTACTTAAAGGAGCTTCTGCAGAAAATCAATGACCTGCATAATGAACTGGAGTCCACACCAGCTAGCTCTTCATTGACCCAAACAACGAGCTTCTATCCTTTAACACCAACTGCACCAGCTCTGCCAGGCTGCATCAAGGAAGAACTCTATCCGAGTTCATTTGCAAGCCCACTGTCTAGCCCGACTGGACAACCTGCAAGGGTAAAAAGTCTAACCAACTAGAACATTTCATCCTGAAGAAACTTATTAGTACAATCATATGTATCTAGTTAGATGTGTGAATAAATATATATATTGATTGCATTGAACACTATTACATTGTTCTTCATGCTGTTGAAGTCTAAAATCATCATGTTATTGGTTTGAGATGATGTGATGCACATTTTGTTTTACTTTTAGGTTGAAGTGAAGGCAAGAGATGGAAGAGCTGTGAATATCCATATGTTTTGCAGCCGCAGACCGGGCCTCTTACTCTCAACAATGAGGGCACTCGACAACCTCGGACTGGACATCCAACAAGCTGTTATCAGCTGCTTCAATGGGTTTGCCTTAGATATCTTTAGAGCTGAGGTACTTGCTTTTCTGTTTAATATATAATGTTGGGCACTTGAATTGGAAATGCTTCACCTGAACCGAATTTTTTATATAGAAAATTGAAGTCCATCAACCCCTGCGCAAATAGACATCCTTCTGGAATGAGCAGAACTTAAATCCGTATTAAGCTTTTAACAGGGAATGTTGAAGATAAAAGATAATAGGTTGTACTGATTCCTGTTGACATCTCTTATGATATATAAAAAAAGTTATTACCAACTCACAACTGAGCTCCACCATGATTGCATAGAGTCTGTTCTGTGCCCTCCTTGATCGAGAGTATACCTGTCAGTCTCCTTTTCCAGAAAGCATGTTTTCTCTTGCTTATTTTGATCAATATTGGAGAAAAAGAAAACAGTAAGAGTTAAATGATCTGTCATTTAATTGGTTTTGTTATCCTTGCTGATTTTATGTGCTGTGGAAATGAATTCTTCTTTTGATGATCGTTTTTGTTTATGCAATCTCAGCAATGCAAAGAAGGTCCGGACTTTCATCCTGATCAAATCAAAGCAGTATTGCTGGATTCCGCAGGTTGCCATGGGATGATATAAGCTTCGATAATTGACAAAGGGAAACAATGTAGCCAGCATTTTCAACTTTAGACTCTAGCTGTTCTTCTCAGCCAATTTTCTATCCTCTTTTTGTATTTCTATATTTCATCCAGCAGGCTACTGTTTTTTGTGTAACAACACAGAATTTCCATTCCATGAACTTTTGCTTTCATTTGCTGGTTAGTTAGTGAACCGATTAACTTGCAGTTTTCTCAATTGTTCTGCAGTTTTTAGTGTACAAAAACTTGAAAAAATTTCAAGTGTTATTTGAATGCGTCAATGAAATCACACCCCTTGATCCGTTCTGATAATTATCATCTCTTGTTTTTATCTTCTTGTTTTTGCTTTGTTGATCAGTGACATAAGATGGAATTGGTGTTCTGCCACCATTTTCACTTTCACACATCAGGTAGAGTTCATTCAGGAAATGGTCAACTATTTGGCGGAACAAAAATCTGTTTAGTGGAGGTTTAAACAGATTGAATGGTTTATTTTGATTTTGAAAGGATTTACGATATTATCCAATGATATATCTATTTCTGGGAACATTATTAACCTCTACATAATAAATCTAGCTCTTCCTTATCAACGAAATGATAATATTACCTCTAAGAGGCCATATAACAACCAAAGTCCATCAAGGGATGTCATGAAGTAGCTGAAATACATTATTAGCCTTTTGCTAACGGAACCAGTCTCGTCTTGAAAATAAAACTTTTAATTCATCTTGGATACGGGTTGGTTAAAACCAACGGAAACCGCTTCAACCCCGACCTCCATTTGGAGTCAGATTACGCCAATTGGGTCATATGACCCATTATTTAACCCATCTTAGCCCAAGTACGCTTTGGGGAGGGTCGGATATTGAGTTCACCACATCTTGACCCGTCCCATTTCAGCGCAAGCAATCCCATTTGCTACCTCTTAACTTTAAGATGGTCAAAGTGCTTTAGCATTTTTCTTCACCAGACCACAAACCATAGATGAACTCCATGCATAAACTTCTGATCTTCTAGGACATGGAGTCATTCTCTTCAACATTATTATTATTATTATTATTATTATTATAAGTTTATTGTTCTTTCAAAGAGGTTTTCATTCCATTACGAAAAGGATAACACATCTTCTAACAAGAGACTCAATGCTGCATCCTCAAGGATCAACATGGCTAACAAGAGACTCAATGCTGCTCATGCCTTTTTGATAACTTGCCTATAAGGATTGGACTGTTGTAGGGTACTGGTATCGTAGAGACATATGTGACTTCCAACTGCAAACAATGCAACAAAATTAGAGTATGATGAAGTTGGTAACAATAAAGCTATTAATACAATGTTTTCACATGGCGAACACAATCAAACGACTTAAAGTTTCTTACCCTTTTGCAGCTGGCAAGCTCTGGCTGGGATTGATAACAAAGGTGCGGATTTCCATAGGGGCAAGCTCTACCACCAACTTTGTAGGATCAACAGGTCCTCCTCATGGTATGTCTTGCGAACCACTAGGAGCCTCTGCTTTCCACTTTAATCTCTTCTTCTCCATTTCTTCTCTTTCTTGGTTGGCAGATAAACTCATCTCCTTAATCTTGTTTATCTGGAACAAATACTTTTAAGAAGTTGGTAGATTCAAGAGAAACTTGTTTTTCTAATTATAGCCAAGAACTAGGCAGCAGATGGATGCATATTGTTTTACCTTTTTCTTTGGGAACAATCTCTTCAATTCTACACTTGCCTTGGTGGATAGATCCTTATCCTCATCAACCTAGTACAAAATAATAGTTTATCATCTCGGAACACTTGGACTTGGACCAATTAAGTCTCCAAAGAATCACATGATTATTTTGTAACAGTGAATGTCAAAGTGACCAAGAAACAAATGAGTGAATCAAACTTAAAACGTGTAAAATAGAATTATCACAAGAAGGAACTCATAAACCTCGTATAAATGAGCGAATCTGAGGAGGACGGTGTGATCTTCAAGCTCCTACATTTACCAAGAAAAAGTTAAATCAATAGATAACAAATAGAGAGTACAACAACACAGAATTTGCTTGCAAGGTACTAAATAACACTTCATTTGACATCAGGTACCTGAAGGTTGAGTATTGCAACATTATCAGGCAGACTGTAAGACGGATCTATCCCTGTGAAGGTTGGAACTTGAAATTTTGTAAATTTATCTCCTCCTGTAATTATGAAACATCACATGAAATTAGGTGGGATGCTGCATTGGTCTCGAAAAATGTTGGAATTTCCATAACTTGTTCAGTAAAGGCTAGAAGCAACGGAGAATATATCTCCTGTCCAAATGACCGCCACCACTTCGCTCCCTCTCCAAGAGAATCAATCCGGATATAGTACTTTCCTTGGACCTGGGGAAATATATAACATGCTTAATGAGTTGGCTGTACATTAGATTTAACATACAATAAAAACTAAACATCGTTTATACAAGAGTTTCAGACAAGAAGGTTATGGAGATATAGGATAGGGAACACTCCAAATACTACTGATATACACTGCAGAAGAACATGAAAGGCGAAAGTCAAGGCTATTGTTATTTATTAGGGAAAAAGAAGTAAGACTAATTTGAAATGGGTAGCCACAAATAAAGAGCAGATGGAAACAATATGTTAATGGTGTTGTATCAGAAGATGAAGTTGAGATTATAGATATATATCACGCATTTGAGCTTAGAAAACTAAACCAATAATATACACGAAGCCGAATTTAAATCCACAATATTCCAGTACAGTTAGTCGTTTTCATTTAATCTACTACAGAGAAACAAGAAATGCACTAGATATCATGAAGATGTCGTTGAAAGTTTATTAGCTTCTGATGCTAATTAGAAATATCAATCCTCAATCTTTTAGGCTTCATTATCTGGTTCTTTATAGGATTAAGCGAATAATAAGCAACAAGAAAATAAACAAAAAGAATTGCATTCACCATACTAAGCAACAACTGCAAACATAATTAAAGGCACAATCAAATTGGAGTATATTGTGATAGGTGGACAGTGCTTACAGTCAAGCCCATGCATTTTCCAAGAGCGCAGACGGTTTCATTCAGTGCTTCAGCAACACCTCTTCCATCATCATGGAGTAACCTCCTAAAAAGAAGGAATGAAAAAAATCATTTACCTTGAGATCTGCTATTGACAACTTCAAATGCTGATGAGTTATCAGAAGAAAGATTGCAGCGATTAAAGGAATAAACACAGTTTGAGAAATGAGCAGAGCAAACCGGTGAAGCATTAGCTCCAATTGGCCATCAACTGGGCTGGATCCACCTACAGATCTATCGACCAAAACTCACAACTCGTTGCTGTTGTCTTCCAGGAAAGTCCAAGATTAATCTGCAACGGATATGACAAAATAACACAATTAACTTCATCAGTAGGTATTCTGCTCAGGATATGTAATAAACAGGCTACTTTACAGGAAAGATTTATCAAGTTCTGTGAAGGAAAACTCTTATGCAAAATAAGGAAATACATGTGCATATAAGAAATTCACAACAATTGGGAGGTGCAAGAATCCTGAGCATTGTTAAAAAAGAACATGGGAAAACATATGGAAGGCCCAAAAAAATAAGCACCTCCACCCCCCACCAAAGGTAGGAAGAATGATTTCTGCACCACTTCAGATTTCAAAATAGTTTTCCACCAGTACTTTTTAAAAGTTTCAATAGGCAAGTTTAGTTCAGACACTGGATCAGAAAATAGTAGATTCAAATCTTGACATGATACTTTAATATCATAAATAAATGCTATCATAGATCAACTTTTTAAAGGAAAAGGAACATTTTTAAAGTCTATTAACATACAGGATAATAATTTCCAGCAGCAGGTTGGTTCACTTGAAGATCCCAATCAGCCCTATAATCCCGAATCTGCAGATATAAACGGAACAAAATATGTCATTTTCTAATGACTATTATGCTAGAGGGAGAAAATTCAACTCACCCTTTTGAGGAAATCACGTCCGTTAGAGTCCGTGTAAAATGTTTTGTTGCTTTTGATGTCGGTTTGAATCTGAGTCACCAGCTCTTTCCCAATTCCGTTGTCAATAGGTATGGGGCCAACCTGAACCGGAGCTGCTTAAATACTAGATCTTTGATAGCTTAGCACTCCAAGCAATTCGGATATCTTATCTCCACCAGTAAAGAGAGAAAAAAGGTGAAGCAAAAAATGAGATTTAATTTACAGTGAACTCCACTTCAATGTGCTCCTTTTCCTTGTACACTCTAGAGATCTGCCCATTCACACGTTAAATCTGTGCTAGAACATGATTAAGATCATTCTCAAATTGTTTGTCTATTCCAAGAGTACAGTATTGATCACTTGACCAGATAATTTTTAATGTTTACCAAGCAGAATATCCAGAGAGATAGATAAAGCGAGCAGAAGACAAATTTATTTTCACACTTAAAGGAAATATTGCAACCACATGCTCCTAGACAATCAATGGTATCAGATCCAGAATATATGTGCATATTTCCAATCAGATACTTTAGCTATTAACTACTTCAGTTATACTTTTGAAAGGGCTCAATACATCAGATGTCGTCTTTGCTCTTACATTGTACTTATCAGGTAAATACGACAAAGAGAACAAATATAGCGATAAGTCGGTAAAATTTCTTCGATAGTGATTAACGTAACAACCTGATATAGCCATGAATTAATAATTTAATGAACTTCATCTAGCAGCGGACCTTGTAGAATGGTAACTGGAACCTGATCAAGAATAAACAGCTTTTAGTTAATTACTGCCAAATTAGATGCTTAAGATGCACTTGCTTACCTGTCCCTCAGGGTGGAGAAATGAGCCATTTGGCCGAAACACATACGCCCCAAATTCCTTGAAAGTTCAGGATAAACATTTTAGCTTATGACTGTACGAAATAAGATAATAAGAAGTACTGAATCATCAGATTTTACTACCTGAAGGTTTTTATAATCATCCTAGCTTCCATCATCTGCAGAATAATAACTTAATGATTGCTCCAGAGAGCTTTTAACCTTCACACACAATATAAAAAAAAATTCCATCATTAGTATTTTCTAGTGTAAGCATGGGATGCTGAGAAAAGGCTGATGTTCGATGCGGAGAGAGAAGAGGGCAAGCATAAGCCTGTATCTAGAAAAACTATAAAATTCTATCATGCGAATGTCCAAATCTGCTTTGCCGGTTATTATAGAGGAACAGAAAAAGTTTCAAACAAACAGACAATGACCATTTGAAATAGGAGAGGCATAAAGTGGCTCGCCAAATAGATTACCTGGTTTTTCTTAATAAAGTATTGAGTAAACTTCCCCCTGTTTGCAGAATATGACAGTTTCAAGTTCCCTGGGTCCACTTCTACTACATCACTTTGACTTCCATCATTTTTGTACAACGGCTGTGGTATTGAAGCAGCAACTGCATGTGTATGTATACAAGATATATTTAATTTATCAACCCGCTGAACAATTGGAGACAATTACAATCATTAGGTTGACTGTAAATGTTTGTGATATGATGCTGAAGAATTGGAAACCATAACGATCGCCAGCTTGCGTGTTAACTTTGATGATATACCAATCAAATGTCTAACCTGCTTGTTTACCACTTGTTACATAGGAGCTAAAGCCCAAAGGTGGAACAGTAGCTGTAAAAGCAAGCCAATATTTGGGGATTGATGTAGGGGATTCACCAACATATGCTGTAGCATAGTAGTCCCTTATTGGTCCCTTATTGCTATTGAAGCTTTAACTATTGGAAGAAGCTGTGATTCCATTTCTTTTCCAGTGGAATCCTGGAAGATGACATTCTTATTGGCAACCTGGTCCAAAATTTCGTAAAGGATGAACAGAGATTTCAGTGGTAAATGATAGGTTATCCATTTTATACATAAACATTGTCAAAAGTGGCAAAAGATTAGGACTATTATCTACAAACAAGAAGCACACAAAACAATAAGGAAAGAGTACTTTTGTGCCAAAATAATTGTATCAAAGTTTTCTTTCTAATTTACCGATTCTACTTCAAATATATTTTTTTCTTGTAATTTCTTCTCTTCTTTTGGAACGACAAGACCAATTTCATAATACTGAACCAACAAATCAAGAGAAATGAAGTGCTCTGAAGGGCAAACTGTGTGAGCCTGATTCTTCTTCTAAAATTTTCACTAGAGCAGCATGCATTTTAAAAATATATTTCTTTTTTCCTTTTCTTTTATGATCCAAAAAATCGGACTGGGGCAACCTTTGTGACAACTGCAGATTTCGAAACTTGGAGATAATGGGTCCGCCTCTCTGACGTTATCTAATTATATACTAGGTTTAGTTTGCACGGCGCAGAGCTCAAACCTGTGACCTAAGCCACAAGTCCCTCAACCTTTGTTAATTAAACTAAGCCCTGGGTACCATGGGAATTCTTAAAAATCTAAAGATAAGCACCTTGGAGTTTTGGTTTCGCCCCTTTAAAAGATTAATCCCAAGTTTACCCTAGTCTCAACTCGAGACTTATATTTGGCTAATTTCATCTCATTCAATATGTTACAAAACATCATTTTAGGAGATTGACGAGTCCAAACCACAAGTGACACCATCTTCCACATGTCTTAATAACTCTTGATACTTGACATATAAATATACTACTTCCATGTTTTGTTCAGATTGGTCAACTGATACTGATCAATTAAGTATATGCTTTTGTGCACGAGTTGAGATTATATGGTGAATGATAGAGATCTAAAGAGCTCTTAAATACTGCTATACACATAGTGCTGCGGCTCAATAGTTAAATGAGAGCATATATTTTTGTGCAGGAAGAATGAGAACCAAAGCAGCAGATAAATTGTTCAAATCGCATAACAACCTGGGAAAAGAAAAGATCAAGCTACTCACAGGGATTCTGACAACATCTGTTCTTTTCCACCCAAGGGCATTGTACACAACCACCACCTGCATAAGTGAGAATTAATTATTTGAACATCTGCTCTCTAGTAATTAGTCTCAGGTAGTGTTCCTCACTTCCCACCACACAGAAATATAATATGAAGGTTTTCAAAACTCAAAAGTGTGAAAAGAAATTGACAATAGTCACTCACTAATTTTTTGCCAGAAGCAAGATCAGCTTCTGCTGGGGGACAATAACTTATATTCAACAATGGACACTGCAAGAGAATAGAGCAACAAAAAGAGTTAATTCAGAAAAATTAAAATGCCAAAACTGCTTGCTTTGGCATGAGTTATGTAACAGAAGAAGAGTATAATGGAGCCAATCCGGGACACCGACTTGAATATGCATCAATGAACTCAATCGTCAGATGCAATAATGCATTCAACAGTAGTAAGATAGGATCATAGGAATGAGAACATGTGGGTATAGATTCATTTTATATTTCATGAATTTCATAAGTGAAACCTTAGCCAGACCACAGATAAAAGGCAACATCGAATAGATTTTGATTAGTTAGATCTCCTACTTATTGTTGATGCAAATGAAAAATTGTTTTACTAGGTGCACTCTGAAATATATATTTTACGCAGCGAAAACGTTCTAATGATTCCGAAACTTACCTCAATAAATAGCATAAACAACATGTAAGACACACAAAGTGTGCCGAAAATTAAACCGAGCTAGATTCAGATCTACATCTTCTACAATAATTTTAAATTTCCTCTTGAACTCTCTCAATATTTGGGTGGACAAATATTGTATAAAACCATTCATCAATTCTATGTTAGTAGCACCTATTTATAGATTTCAAGGAAGACTTTTCCCAATTCAAATAGGATATTGGATTGGATGTAGGATACCTATTCCAATCCAAATACGATATAAGATACTTATTCTAATTCAAATATGATATAGGATACTTATTCCAATCTATCGAATACCTATTTCAATCCAAATAGGATATAGAATACATATTCCAATCCAAATAGGAAGTTTTTCCTAAATTTTCATAGAATTTAGGATTTTGAGTTCTAGTTAATTTAGGCATTATAGAGACCAGAAAATTAATTTTCAAAGGTTTCTAAT
>JBDJHY010000097.1:13286346-13297108 GCA_039654485.1 Withania somnifera | reverse complement strand
CCTCTGGTTTAACGTGATTCAAATAATCATGCTTGCATTTATGAGTGCATTTATCATTTGCTTGACTTTTAAGCCCTGAAGCTTGGCATGTATGTGTATTATTCAAGAACTAATCCAATTCTTAGATACTTTATCTAAGAAACTCTACCCATCTAGAACTTCCTTCACCATTTTCTCCAAGTCATTCAGGCAAGTGCTTAGGCCGTTGATGTGGATATTATCTTGTCCTGGTAGGAGGAGGTTATGAGGGTTAATTATGTTCCTTTACTTCTCTCTAGCCCGTATGATGCATTTATTTCTAATAAGTTAGTACAATCTGATAAAAACTATCCACTGAAGAAAGCCATTGCTAGTTTATTCTACATTCTTCTGTTTGCTTTATGTATTGTCAGTGTGTATTTGTTTCATATCATGGTTGGGTCACAGGGACAGTTAGTTATTTCAGATTCTTTCAGGCTTTAAAGTTGTTTATTACCGCGGTATGCAGCCTTCTTGAGCACACCTCGATTACTCCACAACTTCTTCCTTTTGTATATGGTAGAATCAACCACAAACTCTTTACCCAGGAGCTTAGTTGTCACGCATTTCATGTGGTGGCCAAGTTTTTTGGATGGAAGGAAATCACTTTCTCCACCTAATTGGTTTGCGCGACTGGGTCCTTGCTTTATGTTTCTGTTGCTCCTCTGTCCTTTCAGGTGCAATTTCAAATTTGTAAGGAATGTCTTCCCCTGCGAGAATCTTCTTTCAGACATGCTATAAAGGGCAATTATCATGGCAGAAAGTTTGAACCCGAACTAAATGGTCATCAAGTAAGGGGTTTCTTTCTTAGATATGGAGTATCAACATATTTCATACAATAGTTGTCTTACAAATGCTTTACCACTTCCCTGTTCTTTAATGAGAACTTGAAATATGCAGGTGAGAAATCTATTATCCTTATTTTGTCCCCTGACTGCATCAGCAACAACTAATGTTGGCGTGCCAAATGTTATGCCCGCCTTGGCTGTGGAAGATGAGGTTAAGTTGCTGCCGCATCCTCAGGAAGTGGGTCCATCACTGGCCAATGTTGGCCCTCTAAATGTTAATCCTGCTCTTGCTAAGGAACATCAGGTTAAGTATATGCCAGTACTCATCTATTTGTAGAATCCATATATTAATGATGCCACGCTTTCATGCCCCATCCATTATGGAGCCTCATTTACTGGTCTCTCAAGTGCAGGATGAATCCAATAAACAGCCTCCTTTGTCAGCTACTATTGTGGATGAGCAAAATGCTGGTGATTCTGTAGAAACTGATTCATCCGAGGACACCCTGGTACTCATTTTTGCTTTTCCTCAATCATCATTTAAACATTACCTATTACCCTTCTGTCACAATAAAGTCATGTTATCTTATTATTGGCATTATTGTGGCAGTCAACACTATACATTGGTTAGTCTCTTCTATTTCTTAGTTTCTGAAATGTGTTCTTTTTGGTCCTGTAGGATGAATCTGACCGACAGGATGTTGTTTCTGGTTTTATATTTTTGTGCGGTAGAAATACAAAACATGATTGTTATAGATTCCGTGTTTTTGGGGTTCCATCAAACAAAAAGGAAAGGGTAGAAAAAATAAAGCCAGGAACAAAGCTTTTCCTGTTTGATGTCGAGTTGAAGCTTCTGTATGGCGTATATGAGGCAACATCCACTGGAATAATAGACTTGGAACCACTTGCTTTTGGAGGCAAATTTCCAGCACAGGTAAATCAGTTTGCTATCGGTTATTAAAATTCTGGCTGCTTCTTGATTGATCTTGATTTAAAAATGACATGATGATAGTAATGAATGGGTTTGGGACTCTCTGGCTCAATGTGATTTAAATTCATCCTGCTAATATTTATGATTTTCTTGGCTCTTAAGCCCTCAAACTTAAGAATTTTCCTTCACCAATCATTCCAAGTCATCGTGCAAGTTCGTAGGCTTAATGTGAATAATACCTAATATAAAGAAGCTCTGAGCCACATGATGCATTTATTTCTATGATGTTGTGACTATCAGTGGAAAGACATTAGTTTATTCCACATCATTCTGTCTACTCTTATGTGTCTTCAGACATCAGTGTAAGTTTGTAGCATGTTATTGCTAGTCACAGGGATAAATAGTTATTGCAGATATTTTCTAAATTCTTTACATCTCAAACCTGTGGGCTTTGGCTCAACTTTTACGTGATTATGCATTTTTAGTTCTAGTTTGTTTCTGAATTTTACTCTGTAGATGATTTAATGTCTTAGACCAACAAACACTGATATTGTAATTGACCATTGTACTTAGGGGTCATTTGGTTCAGATGCTAGTTATATGTGGATTATAATTGCAGGGGTTATTTATGTGGTGACTAATAAGAAAAATTATCATATGGTGATTAGTAAAGAAGGAATTATTATGCAATAATAGTAATGAAGGGACAGTTATGGAAGGATACTTACTTGGAAGTCGTTTTTGTATTTAAATAATTTAATCCTCGTATTGTTAATATTATATTCTTGTTCCATATTTTATCCCATTTAAATAGTACATAAATTCTTGTGTAACTTAATGCGAATTTTATTTGATGCCACCTACAGAACACTGCATTAGTTATGCAGAGATTTTTTATGTGGCCAACCAAATGCTTCATTAGTACATGGAACTTTATTTTGAGGTCAATTATACTGATACGATCAACCAAACAACCTCTTAGAGTCTTAGACCAATAAACAGCTGACGTTATTGTTGATGAGTGCTTCCTTCATATCGTTTACTAAGACATATTATAGCTTCCCCTTATTTTTAGTCAACTTATCATGGCTTCTTTATTTGTCACGTTATTAGTATTTTTTTTATGCGGTCACTCTAACCTAAAACTCCCCACACAGGAGCCAACTGTGGTCCTTCCTCACTTTGTTCCCTTGCTTACTCAAACCACTAATCTTGCATATGGAGGTAGAGGGTCTTTACCACTTGGTTATCTGTCCCTTGTTGTGGGTTCTTTTATTGCTGCAGTGGGTTGTAGACTGATAAGGTATTAATTTAGCTACTGGATTTTTTTCTGATGTTGTTGACATGCTTGATATCTAGGTATTTGAATTTACAAGAATCACTTTCTCCACCTAATTGGTTTATGCAACTAGGTACAAAGATTCATGTTAATATTGCTCTGAATCAGGTGAAATTTCGAATTTTTAAGGAATGTCTTCCCCTGCCAGAAGCTTCTTTCAGATATACTATAAAGGACAATTACCATGGTGTCAAGCTTGAACCAGAACTAAATGATCGACAGGTAAGGAGTTTTTTTACTTAGATATGGAGTGCCGCTATATTTAGCACTAGTTGGTGTCTTGCAAATGCTTTACAGCTTGCTGTTCATTAAGAGCCTTTGAAATATACAGGTGAGGGATTTATCGTCTTTATTTCATCCCCTGGCTGCGTCAAAAACAGCAGTAGCAGCGTGCCATCCACCGGAAAAAGTGGGCCAGTCTTCTGCCAATGTTCCACCACCAAATATAATTCCTGCTTTGTATATGGAACATCATGTTACGTATTGCTCGATGCCCACTTCTGCTGAGGATTCATATATGACCAGAATGCAGCATGTTCATCCTCCACCCACTGTTGAGTCTCAACGAGTCTATGAACTCCAAAGTGCTCAGCATGGATGGCTTAAAACCAGAGACTTCATGGAGTCTGCTCTTACAGTTGCAGAGCATAAACAGTTGGCTACTCCCAGTCGTGCACATTCTCGTTTACCATATATCAATCAAGGCACTTCCACTGATATAAGGAATCCATATCTCAGGTTTCGCGTCCTTTGCTTTCTTTCTTTCCTTTATTCTGTGAGGATTTATTTTTCCCTTCAGTTCGGGAAGCTGTGGGGTGAGAGCGGAAGATGTGAGGTTTTCAATTGATTGCTTAGTATTAAGATAGTAATACTTCATGCTGTTAGCAGTTGGGCATATATTTGTGATTCAGCAGCAATGTTCTTTTTCTCTTCAAAGTATCTTTTGTGTTTGACATCTTCTTGTCCTTTGTTAAAAGAAACTTTTTCTAGCGTGCATTAAGTTGACGTTAGACTATAAGCATGTTTGAGCGTTTGTCTGAAGTATTCAAGAAGGAAGCGGTGGTAGCAAACTAGAAACTGGAAGCCATTTTAGGTGTAAATGTAAATATCAATTTTGTAGTGTCACAGGTAAAACAAGAAGTCATAGAGAGGATAGAGTTTTTGCAGGAATCTGGGGAAGAAAATAGATGCAGATTACTGATTCAAAGGTTATGTACTAGTTTTGGTACTTAATCATATTACCTTCCTGGAAGGTGGATATGGTTTTAGGTGCTCTTTAGGTGTTAATTTTTATTTGTATTTGGTAATATTTCACAGTTATTACCAAAAAATAAATTGCTCCTCTGTTTACAGTTTTTTAGTTTTCTTTCTGTTTACAGTCTTTTAGAGTATCAGTCCATTTTCAAACTTAATAAATATAGAAGGGTGATCTTAAATTGTCCCATTGATAGGTCTCAAATGCAAGTGGGGGTCCCATTGCAGCCATATCTCATGGAGATAAATAACAGGAATTACCAATTGTACTCGGGGGTAGAGCAAGGAATACCCCCACCTCAAGAGAGTACTGTTACATACAACTATTATTCTGGTCCTTCAGCTCCTTACAACTATTTTCCTCCAGTTCAGCAGCAATATGCTTCAGAAGCAATAATGCGAGAACGAACTTCTTCCATCTCATACGAGTATTCTTTTGTAAGGCGTCTTGGATAAACTTTTGATGATTAGGTTGTTAATGGAATGACAGGAATGTAAAAAAAAAACATGGTTTATAGTCCAAAGTTTCTTGCTGAAGACATCTGTTGTGCCCTGGAGGCAAAATGTAGATTAGTTTTAGGACGCAAGCTCTCTGTCTAAAAGCTAATATTATCCGTTGTGGTTAGTAGTGGTAAAATTGTGATCCACTTTATTCATCTTCTGGTGTCATTTGAGGTTTTGAATTTTGTTTCTGCTCCACTGTACGTCTGGTTATACGAATCTCTAGTGGTTGACCTCTTTCCTACCAATACAAAGTGTTCGAATACGTGGTCATGCAAATCTGTTAAACACAAACAAGGCAAACAATGATAGGTGCAGATTTGCTTGCGCCAACGTCTGGGCAGTGATTGGCAGAATTATCGACGTATGGGGTCAGCAGACGGTACTTAAGTTTTTCTATTTCAATTACAATATTTGTATGAACGTGCAGCGTTTCAGATTAGAGTGAATTTCTCTACACCTGTAACGTACCTAACACAGAATAACTAGTAGTTGTATTTGTCTGTTTCTTCACAGAGCAGTTTAGGCTTTTAACTTTTTTCCTAAAGAACTTTCCTCTTACTTTATTAAGGAATCTTCGACTAGTTAAAGCAGGGCTTATACTGCTTTTGTAAAAACCAATTGACGTGAAACTAAGCTGTACTTGTTGAGTATTTGCGTCAATGTTTAAATGACAAGAGACACGAATAGTCAAATGGGGTTACATTCGTGCAAGAAACTCGTTGTCCATTCTTAGACTTGGTCGGCAGCCTCTCGAGTGTGGCGTGGGTATGTCGTGTCTAGTCGAGGCTGGCTTTGCCTATGCAAAGTTGACATTGACAATAATGCAGACAATTATTTTCTTTCTATATTTTTTTATCAGCTGCTTCATTAGGAAAAGGAGTGAGGTCATATAATGAGAAATTATTTTCATGTTTCATTTAGAAAATATTTTTTTCATTAAGAATTTCTCATTTTTTCCCATATAAATTATGTTGCGCGTAGATAAAAGAGGATGATTTTAGTGAAGCTAACCAACCTTGAAATAGAGAGCATTACATAATGATAGTTAATAACTATAGAAAGAATACTTCCTTTTTAGTTTGTGACAATAGATTTGAACTTTCAAGGATGGGAATTGTCACATTACCTAGGAAATAATGTAATTTCAACTAATTGAGAATAAGATCTTAGATTGAAGATCATGGAGGACATACATTAAGAGGTAGTAAAATATGATCTTATTTATCCTTTTGTACTAGCAGTCATAATATTTCTTTTCCTTATATTTTTATTTATAGTCTTTCGGCCTAAATTAGGCACAATAGCGGGCCACCTCCTTTCTTTAATTCAAAGGCAGTCTGATTACACACTCACATGGTATTGTGGACATTATGTTTGAACTTTTAGCATTGGTAATTTCAATATATATTTCCATTTTTGTAATACTAATTGAAATAACCGCTCTTCTATTTTATTATTACCAATAGGACTAACACGATAGTAGTTGGGGCCCACAAGTGGGTCTTTTTCTGTCTCTGACTCTGTTGCCTGTTCACAAATTCCCCATTCAACGCTTAAACACAGTAAGTTCAATTTACTAATTACATACACACACACGTAGTAGATATTTGGATTTGTACATTCCTCAAATTGTAAGTTACAATCGGCCATGGGAAATTGCTGCTCTGAGGAGAACGGTGGACATTCAGCGGTTGGCGGCGGTACCGGTGCTTACGTGGCAAATCAAAACAACGGTCATAACGAAGCCGTCGATGCTCTTCTCAAGTCTCGCAGTTACCAAGGCCTTTACTCCCACGTCGAGGTTCTTCATTTCTACATTTTACCCTTATCATACAACTCTATATGTACAATCAGATGATTAATTACTAAATTCTTTTTAATTAATGATGTCGATTTGTTTATCCTGCTGATTAGCATTTAATTGAACCTTTTCTGGTTGAAGTAACATAAACGATGTTGCTGGATTTTGACCTCCACATTTTTTAGTAGATTGGACTAGAAGCTAATTTTGAAAACTGCGTTATTATTCTATTTCTCAAGTCCTCCACATTTTCCCCCTGATTTCGTTAAGAGTTCATTTGGATCATTGATGGAGAATTCGTGTTAGTTGAGGATATAGTGTAGTTCCTTGACATTTATCAGATCGGATTACAAGATGAATTGGCATTGACTGTAGGCAAAAGATTCCAGAAAGTGCCTTATTACGTGATTGACGAATCGCTAGCTTGATGAGACTAGGAACTAGTGTTATGACTAGTGGACTTTGTTGTATATCTATGCTAAGGGATGGGAATTGGGGTGCTTGTCCGTATCAAAGAAACAATGTATTATGTTACTAAACTGAAGTATTTTGGGTTGGAGAGGATATTATAGGTGTATCAAAACAAAGATTTTAAAGTAATTTGTTCATTTCCTAGTCGATGGGAGTTGAATGTGGGGTGGGTGTGAGCACTGGGCACGAAAGAAAGAGCGAAGAGAGTACAAATACTTGATCAAAAACTTTGCTCATGTATTGCCATATTTTTGAATTGTGAATTATGGATTTATTGAGGATTGATATAGCCGATTCGAACTAATTTGCCTACCTACTTTTGCATGCAACATGATATTTGATATGCTATATCTCTTCTTTCCTATTTCATGTTTCGTCGTCCACTTACTCTCACAAGGTTTTCGAGAATGTAATGCAAATAATATAGTGTGTACCTTATCCATCTTTGAACTTCTCGGTAAGTGAAGAGAAGAAAAAACATAGAGAAAATTACGGAAATATACCAACATACAAGAAGTTTACAACCACTTAACCATAGAATGTTATTTAACTATATTTAGCCCACAAAAAGCTACCAATGATAAAAAAACCTAAAAGAAAAGAATTTTCTTAACGAGTAAGGTTGAAATTCGTTGAGAACACATAGACGAGGCAATACACAATATAAGATTGGAGGTGATTTGAACTGGTTGTTCTAGTTGATAAATTTCTTTGTGGCACATGTATCTTGCATGTTGTGCACATGTATCTCACACACATCTATACATGTAGATACACATATACATGGGATATGAGATACTCAAGCGGTACACAATTGTACATGCAGAAACTTCATCTTCTTCTTTCGAATCTTAGCTCAAATTTCAATTCACACCACCTCAAATATCTACCAAATTGTCCCAAATATATTTTCAAACTCCTTAATATGTACCCAAATTTATTCCAACACCCACTCGAAAAAAAATTATTTCAAGATATATTTTTTATTAAACCCAAGCTTAAGCGATCTTCAATGGAGTTTTAGCTCATCTTCTTCACTTTCCAAGCAATCAAACAATATTCTATGCACAGAATTAACTCCAAAGATGTACCCCATTTTTTCCAACAATGCGCACTCGAAAAAAAATCCAATTCAGGAAAATTGATTCCATGCTAAACTTAGTCCATGCAGATATGTCTAGGTGTATCATTTGATTTGAAAATGACTGTTATAGAAAGGTTGAGTTATATAGTATTTAAATAAAGTTGGTTTTGATGGTGGAGATGAGATTTATTATGTCTGATAAATTGAATATTGATCAGGATAGAAAAACTAGTGATATTACTAAAAAGAAAAACACAGTGAAGTATAAAACAAAGAGAAATACGAAGTAGAGACAGAATCATTAACCACTTTATAATAAACAAGGATTTAAGGATTCTATCGATAGTTTTTTTTCTCTGAGCTTCCAAATTAGGTTTGTTCTCAAAATATACGTGGGAAAAGTCAAAAGAGGAAATATTAGTGGACTTTAGTGCCTCTCTAGTAGGATATAGTGATAGTATGCTGCAGCTTAATAAGGCACTCTGTCTATGTATGTGATTAGTGTTCAATATGAATGGGATCTATACTTTAATTAACAGGATTGAGATTCCAGCTCTTGGAAAGGTACTTTTGCTTAAGCACTTCCCAATTATCAAGACTTAAATCGAATAAGTTTGACTGTAGAGCTAAGGTACTCCGCTGCTGCACCCATGGCGACACGACATGCGTGTAGGTGTGGCATTCATACCAGACTTGGTCAATCGATTTTGGGTAATTTGACCAAACTATAGGAGAAATTCAATACAGACACAATGATTTACGTAATCAAAACAAAAACTAAGGTGAAATTGAAGAAAATAGAGTACCTTGTAAATAGAAGTTCCTATGTCAATCCTTTTCCTTATATCACTTTTTTGATTCTCGTCGTGATCAATATTTTTTCTCAAAATACCTTGTAAGTTTTCTACATAATGTCTCATAATTAGACATATAACTCTATTTTTAGATATTTGAATTATTTTAAGTCGAATCCCCCCACCCGTATCCATATCTGGATCCGTACCCCCAAATCCTAAAATCTAGATCATAAAGAGTCTGATCTCTAGATCCGCACCTTACGAGCAACTTAGCTGTAGAATAAAGCTGACCCATTTAGTTTTGGTTCTTAACATGTAGATATTACCTCAAAGGTGCTAATGAACACCAAATGCAGTCATTTCAAAGCATTTAACTTATGCTACAATATTTGATTGCCTTCTATAAACTAAAACGTCACCCATTTTAGGTATTAGAGTAGTTATTCATTTAAATCCAAAAAGATCAGACTTCTAGCTAAACGTGTTTCTAAGGATTTATGTTGCTGTTTCTCGATAAATTTGGTAGTTGGCTATCTTTTGCATCCTTCTACAGTTTCCAGCGATGGTCCAGTGGGACAGCAGGTGAAATATAAATTTGAAGGTTGTCAAGTTGCATAAAAGTAATGGACCTACTGTTAGATTAATAATATTGTACACATGTACTGAAAAAGAAGATAAAGTATTAGGTCTTTCAAATTGACGATAAAATCTCTAGCTTTTGGTTTCCTATAACATAAATATCCCGATGCTCTTACTTTGGCGTAAGCTATATCAGATTGTGTGAGGTTCTTATTAAGCATTTTTCAGTTTGAAATTATTTTGCAAGCCCATCACTATTTTCAAGCTATTTATCCATTCTGGTTCTTGGCTAGGAGCTTTTGACAAAATTAAACATTGACGATTAACTGTGATTATTGAAAAATTACTTTTACAGAAATATTTTATTTAAACATTCTATTCACTTGCAGTTATCTCTATCTGCTACCGGTTTGCGTGATCGCGATCTGCTTTCCAAGGTTTGTTCCTCAATCCTTAGACTTTGGTAATGTAAAGGACAAATATTGACTTTCATGTGATGTGATTCATGGTAATACTACTTCAATATTATTTGTTGTTATCAACATAAAATTTCTGTAACTTCATTTCCATGGTTGGAGCACAACATTCTGTAACTTCATTTCCATAGTTGGAGCACAACATTGAATGTTTCCAGTCGGAATGTTTTTCATTTCATTAGTGCAATCATTTTAAGGATCAAGTTTCATGTTAATGCATAAGGTTTAGATCCAGAAGACTGTTCACATATTTTACATAGGATATCCTCCAAATCTAGCTTCTACAGAAAAACTAGTGTAGTGAAAGGTAGATGGAACTATACTACCAGAACTATGTATCAGTCATACAGGTTGTTGTTCATGTGATACGAATAGTAGTTGCTGCTCCTTTCTGTTATCTGGTATCTTCCACTTATTTCTATAATTAGCTCTAGAAATATGGTTCATATTATCAGACTCACTCAAGAGTTTGTGATAGAAAGTAATTATCTGTAGTTCTAACTTCTACAGCAGATACACAAGTTCTTTTAATAAACTTCCCTGTCCGAAGTGGCATTCTAGAAACTTTCTGACCTCTCTGGGTTTATGGTTTATGTATTTTATGATGTTGAATAAATTCGTTTCCGTCTAACTAAGAAGTGTACTATTTTGTTGCACTAAATAATTAAATGATGCACTTTGTGTATTTTTCTTCTAAAACTCTTAGGAGCCTATTTGTTT
>JBDJHY010000097.1:13235268-13252474 GCA_039654485.1 Withania somnifera | reverse complement strand
TGGCAAACAAATATAGTTAGGGCATCAAATTGCCAGATTCCATCCGAATCTATAAGCAAAGAAAAACTATATCAAGTAAGTTGAGCAATCAGCTTGAAGATTACCAAATAAAAGAAATCACTTCACACAGAAGATTTTAAACAAACTATCTACAGAAGTCAAACAAGTGGTCAGAAATTAAGATAAAAGCAAAATACACGATGATCTATAAGAAATATTGGAGGGAAGTTTGATATTGTACTCACCATTATGTAAATCAGGAATATAAGTATACAATCTGGTGCAATAACCTATAATAAGACCAAGCATCTCTGAACAAATCTTTGCCCAAAAATTAAATATAGTACGCAAACACGAAAAATGTCTATATCTACGTTTAAAGAAGATAAAAGCATGAACTTTTATATACATGCTGCTACTACTTTCATAGTTTCAGTGTAAACATACTCGCTAAGAAAAATAATAAAAGAAACTTTTTTGTTAATGTTCACTGAGAAGGAAAACTAGAATAACATGCTGAATACAGTTCTCACTAGGCAAAATCACATTTTTGCTACCTAATTTTTTTAGAGACTACACCTTTTTGCCCTAATTTTCTTTTCTAACAATACTATATTAGAGATTTGATCTCAATTGATAAGTTGTATTCACAAGTAAAAATAGGCTTTAAAACTAAAAAACCTAACATCCTCTAGAGGCATGAATTTTTTCCATCCAAAATTTATCCTCCTTATAACAAGATGTAAATATTAAAAATAGGTATTAAACACATAAAAATTGCAATGTACCTAAACCTAGGTACCAGAGTTGCAACTTTTTGTCTTCCAAGAAATTATGGAAAACTAAATATAAAAAATGACCAAAAAAAGTAGTAACAAGCTAATACACCTGCTTCCTTTTTCAGAACCGGACTACAACTGCGAACTGGCAGTCAACTAAATTTCTATAGTTTGCCAAAAAGAATTATTGACTATTTCATGGTAGCAACTACGTTTTCTATAGATTTTGACCAACATAAAGCTAAATAGAAGATTTTCAGAAGAGGAAATCATTAATAACAAGAATCGGAATGAAACGCTACAGCAATTAGCGTCATGTGAAACTCAAACTTGTTGCTGCAATTTAAAAAAAAAATTAAACCTGCGTTCAGACGACGGTGCAAATAAGGAGACTTGCGAGGTAAAAGAAGAAAGAAGAAAAAAGTCTTTCTGCACAAAATGGATAGCTTGTCAATTAAGCCACACTTTAGATTTTGGAAGCGGAGGAGCGGAGCGAAATCCACATTCTCGACATGAAGCCCAATTACTCTGATACCCGACAATAAATAAGGATGAATTAGTAATTAACTTAAATTCTTATCATATTTAACATATTAATTTTTTTAAATACAATATATACGAAGAATTCTTATACGTACAAATAGTTACAATATATATGAACTTTTCATATACATCTGAATTCAATTACAACATTTCTGTTATAGATGAACTTTTCATATACAACTGAAAGCTATAAATAGATTGTTAATAATTACAACATTCCTGTTATATATGAACTTTTCATATACAACTCAAAGTTATAAATAGATTCTTAGTAACATATTTAGCTAGCTCGCTACAATTTTGTAGTTGTATATAAACTTTTTAAATACAACTGAAAGTTATATTTATAATGTCAATTACAAGACACGTAGACTTACATATGAAAATAGTAAATATCAAATACTATATATAATTTTATAAACTTAAGTTATAGTTGAGTTTTTATCAAATTTTAATTATTTTAAATATTTCTTAAATCATGTGTCATTTTCATAATTTATGACTTATATATGTTATTTTATAGAATTTTTTTGCTATATGATTTTCCCAATAAGTAAGGCCCATTGCAGCAATTGCACCCGGTAGCCATTTTGGATATTCATTTTTCTCTAAAATATTAACTATTAGCAATATAAGTAATTTCAGAAAAAACTTAGATATATAGCATTTAAAATTGCGAGACATTGACAACAATTATAAATTAAAATAAATGCAGACGATTTACATCAATTTTTCATTCTTCACTAACGGAAAACCATGTTCCTTAATCAATAATTGTTTGTTATGTTTATTGACTTGTATTGTATTAAATATTGGACAATAAACTATGGAAACTAACTACTTAAATTGGGTTTAGGACACTATAAAAATATTGTCCTCGTTAATAAATTTGTTAGAGGAGAAATTTATTATAATATCAAATAATTACAAGATTGAAAAAGTCATCTCAGAGCAAATAATTCATATAAAAACACTTGTTTCTATACACTTTTCCCCTTTCCTAACTAATTGCAAATAAATCTATAATTCCTTAAATATCATCATCATTTTTATTATTTTATTCTAAATATCTAAAATATTTTATGCTCTCTAAATATATATGAGTTTTAAGATTTATAAATTTACAGCCTATTTTTTTTTTTTTTTGCAAATATTAAAGGGTTGCTGGTTTTTGGAACCAATTGCTCATGGTCTTTAATTTTATTCTTTTAACTGAGTTAATTCTGAATTTTCTTCTTTAAAAATTGAATTTACACTTACTGCAGACATAAATTTTCCAATAATATAAAACATAACTTAAAAAATATCAAAATGTAAATTTATATCCCGTTAAAAAATGTTTGGCCCTGAGGGATTGAATCAAATCAACCCGTTCAATCCGTTTAAATCTGGGCGGATTATTGACCTATTCATTTATAAGCTTAACCAGTTTTGACTCAATCTATTTCAATTCGTTAAAAATTGGGTCATGTGAAATTTTATCAAAATATTATAATTTTTTTTTAATTTGATATGCAATATATAGTCATAATAATAATAAAAAATTAGTATGTATTAAATTATTTAAAAATAACAAATAAAACAATTAAAATTTAATAAAAAATAAACAAATTAGGTTATAACCTTTAGAACTCAATCCATTTTGACCCAAATATATATGGATTGAGTTAAATCTTGACCCGTCCAAATTGACCAGCCTGACCAATTGAATTGCCACCGTTGGTCCAAACTGAAGTGCACCTAGCGAAACCCGAAAATAAGCATGGGCCATCTGTATGGACCATTTACTCTCAGGTCCAAGAATTGAGCAACACCAACCAGTGATGGCACTCTTGAAATTCTCTTCAATGGAGAAATTGCAGATGTTCAGGATTGCCGGCGGTCGGAGGAGACTTTATTATAGTAGCAGTAATTATTACTCTTCTTCCTTATTCTCAGGGTGGCGTCATAATCTAAGCCTCTCATTATCTCCAGCTGAATCCCGTTATTCACAAGGTTGAATAATTTTCTTATATATTTTTTTACTGAGAGGTAGTTTTGGATAGAGGTGATTGCACATGACACCCCTGTAGCTTACCGAAGATTTGCAGGTTGAGGATTAGGATATAAGGTTAATAAGTGATCGGCCATTGTCTAGTTGTCTTATCAGTACTATTGTTACTACTTTCCGACTATCTTATATTTTGATTTTAATATTACTTGTTGCTTCTACTTTAATTATCATATTATTTATTGTTGCCAGTTATTGTTTTCTTAATTGTTTTCAGCATAGCTTCTTCTCTACTATAATTTGCTTTACGTAGTTGTTTTTTTTTTAATACTCCTACTGTATTTGCTTTACATAGTTGTTTATTTGAGGGTTTATCGGAAACAACCTCTCCATATTCACAAGGTAGGGATAAGGCTGCATACACACCATCCGTAGAGCTCACTTGTGGGGTTACATTGGATGTGTTGTTGTTGTTTTACTGTCTTTCTAATAATCTAATCACTATATACACTAGCAGAATTGGTTCTTTGCATGTTTCTTGGAGAATAAGATCCACTGAATTATCTACTGTTTATTCTAATAAATACATATCAATTTCAAACTAGTTGGGTTTAGCTATTTGAATAATGCTATGAGCATAGTCTATCGAGGGCATTTGATAGGTATTTGGCAAATTACATTTGGGACCATGACTAGAAGGAGCATGTACATTGTGTGAAGATGCCTATACATACAAGAGGATATATTCATTAGGGATATGCAATGAACTTGTATTATTTTCTTTGTTTAGTTTATAGAACTTTTGTGGAACCTCCCTTTTTTGTATATGTAATTTTCCCATTTTGAAGTTTTTGGTGTCTGAATGTTAATGAAAGTGCTGGACTCAACTGGTCTGAAACTCCATTTATGAAACATAAGCTTGATTGTCACCGTGTTCATTACGAATAGTTTGTATCTAATTTGCTCAATATTCAGACGATTTATGATAGTTGGAATATTTTTAGGCTAATTGTCAACCTACTGCAAGTACTCTCCTTTATAAAGAGGTGGAACAGATATCCTGAAGAAACTTACATATGCGAAAAAAAATCTAGTTTTATTGATTTGCAATCCTTTCTCTTCCCTTTTTACTACTAACCTCACGCGCACCGATTCTAAAATATGAATAGGAAAAAATTATGTTAAAGAACCATGAGGTCTAAGATCTTAGATTAAAAAAAACACTAGGTGTTCTTTCCATCTATTCGAGCCTTGTTGGACAGAGTTACCTAGTACCTGCTGCTGGTTGGAGGTGGCAGGTATCCTGTGGATTTAGTCGAGGTTTGTGAAAGCTGGCCGGACACCATGGTCATCCAAAAAAAATGTGAATAGAAAAAAATTATCTTTTGTTTCCTTCCTTTTGGTAACTGGCTATTTCTGTTCTAAAATCAAGATTTTCTGCTTAAAGGTTACTTTTTATTTTTTGATATCTTGCAGATTATCGGAGACTCTCTTGCATGCTTGAAGCATGTAAGATGTCACCAAATTTGAGAACTACTGCTGGCTTACATGCTAATATTATTAAACATGGTTATGGAATGTATCCTTCTCTTATTTCTTTGATGGTAGTGACATATGCGGCTTGTAATAGACTCAATCTTGCTTGTCAGCTGCTTTTTGAAATTCCTACTGGATATTTTGATGCTGTATCTGCTAATTTAATGATTACTAGCTTTATGAAGATGGGGGCAGTTGATGTTGCCAAGAAGATATTCAACGAAGTTCCCCTCCGGGATTTGGTCACTTGGAACTCACTGGTTGGAGGTTATATAAAAAATGACATGTTTAGGGAGGCACTCAGTGTCTTCAGAAAGATGTTGAGGTTTAATGTTGAACCAGATGGATATACTTTTGCATCTATCATCACCGCATGTGCTAGACTTGGAGCCATTGATCATGCTAAGTGGGTACATCACTTAATGACTGAGAGAAGGATTGAACTTAATTACATTCTTTCTTCTGCTTTGATTGATATGTTCTCAAAATGTGGAAGAATTGAGATAGCTAGAGGAATATTTGATAGTGTTAAGCGTACAAATGTCTGTGTCTGGAATGCTATGATTAATGGATTAGCAATCCATGGTCTTGCTTTAGATGCAATTGGGATTTTCTCATTGATGGGGCCAGAAAATGTTTCACCTGATAGTATTACTTTCATTGGACTTCTAACAGCATGTAGTCATTGTGGCTTGGTTGAAGAAGGTCGGTCTTATTTTCAACTAATGAAAAGTCTGTATTTGATTCAACCACAACTTGAGCATTATGGAACAATGGTTGATCTACTAGGCAGAGCTGGACTGCTTGATGAAGCTTACACAGTGGTCAATGAAATGCCAATAGAGCCTGATGCAGTCATATGGAGGACATTTCTCAGTGCTTGTAGGATTCACAAAAATTCTGAGATGGGTGAAGTTGCTAGCACAAAAATATCCGATCTTGGTAGCGGAGATTATGTCTTACTGTCGAACATTTATTGTTCTACTAAGAAATGGGATAATGCCGAGAAAGTTAGATGTGTGATGAAATGGAAGGGAATTCGTAAAAATAGTGGAAAAAGTTGGGTTGAAGTGGGTAATGTTGTTCACCAGTTTAAGGCAGGTGACCAATCACACCCTGAAACTGAGCTAATATATAAAACTTTGAAGGGATTGATTCATCGAACCAAATTGGAAGGATTTAGTTCCACAACTGAGTTGGTTTTGATGGATATTTCTGACGAGGAAAAGGAGGAAAATTTGAGTTGCCACAGTGAAAAATTGGCATTAGCCTATGGGATCTTAAAATCTAGTCCTGGAACTCGTATTCAAGTTTCGAAAAATCTTCGTACTTGTCCAGATTGCCATTCTTGGATGAAAATGGTAGCAAAGGTGTTGAATAGGGAGATCATTGTGAGGGATAGGATCCGCTTTCACCACTTTGCAGATGGTTATTGTAGTTGTGGTGATTACTGGTAGCAATTCTTTGAAGTTCCAACTGAGTTTGGTAATTGATGCTTAAGTAGACATCTTATTGTGGACTTCATAAAAATGAAAGACATCTTATAGTGGATGTCTCAAAGCTTCTTCTAGCTCTTATCTTGCCTTTTTTCTAGCATCATATCTGCTGTCTGCACTCTTTGTACAAGCACACTACTTCAATAATGACCTTCACGAGTAGTAGTTGAGTAAAATTCATCTGGTTAAAATCAGTGTCAAATGGTTTATTTCCATATGCTGCAGCTCCAAGCTTTGATATAAGATATCACTGTCTATGGAAGAACTTTCTGAATATTACATCCAGGAGAGTTCTTAAGTTTATTTTGCTGATCTTTGAGGTATGGAACTCTCTGTCTCATGAATATCTTGTTGTTGTATAATGGTTAGAATCTTGTATGACTATCTTTTTTCTTGATTGTTTGAATCTTTCTCCTTGTATGGAAACTGGATTAGATTGGCTACTTGGACAAAACTAATGTGAAAAAAGAAGTTAAAATTTCCTTGAAAAACGGCTGACTTGATTTGGTGACCAAAAAAAAGGAAGCAATAGCTTCGAGTGACTAGTTGTTCATATAATTTATGTGGTAGAAGAAGCTTTATTGCAGTAGTTTTGACCATATGAATTGCTTGGAGTCTTGAACTAGGTAGGCTAGTGGCTTTCGTTGCTCCAGAGAAATCATTCAGTAAATGTATGAAAAAGATTACTTCTTAGAGAAAGGACTCATTCAAGTGACTGCTGAATTGAATTTCCTTGGGTTTTTGACGTGTCAAGGGTAGTTACAACATTTTGATTGTCAAGTAAACTTCTGCTGTTGCTTCTCAATCTTGTTGAGCTTCACTTTATTTGGAATTTTAGCCTTATACATACATAGATACACACACATATTAGTTAATTCAGGCTTATTGTATGTGAGAAGTAGAACTTTATTACTCTTTTGTTAGAGATATTGTTTGAATCTCATTACCCCCATTAAAAGATGGAAAAAAAAAAGGCAAAAACATTACTTCCCATTATTTTAAAATTGATTATCTGAGAATTCATTGCATTTGTTTCCAGAATGCAAATTGGCATTTAGGCTTCTGCAATAAAAGGTGGTTCTTCATTGCTGTACTTGGACATGTTAAATCTGGGCAAATTTCATTATATAGTAGTGTATCTTGCTTAAAAGACCAGCAAAAGGAAATAGTGACATGTGTAACGGCTACAAAACATAAAGAAGATTTGATTGAACTCTGTACAATTCTTTTTCACTTGTTGCAGAATCAAGATTGAGCGCCATCCAGTTTTGTCATATCAAATGATCGATATAGATGGAAGCTGGATTCATCAAAAAAACACCAATCGAACTAGCAGATCAGGTGGAAAATATATCATTTTTTCATATTTCATGGAGAAGCGGAATGTTTAGTAAGGACATGGATGTTTATTTGCAATGTAATGTAATATTTTCCTCAAAGAGCACGGTCAACTTGATCAAGTTGAAGACTTTAGTGCAGTTACTTGCCTAGGCGTCCTGCATAGGAACTAATTGCATTTTGCCTCCATAAGTCTCTGGAAGCTGGCTTTCATCAATATCTTGAAGTAAGGTTTCTTTCAGTCGTTTGTTTTCCACAAACATGATCTGTCAAGATTGAAAATAATTTAGTGAAGATGATATGATACAAGTTTTAACCAACAGTCTCACCAAGCTATCCTTGAATTCAACTGCAAGTATGACTGAATTCTAGAACTGATACATCCACCTTTTATGTTAAACACAAATATTTTAGAACCTCACCTTTTTCTTGGTGTTGTTGTCTATGAAAGGATACAAAATCTTCCATAATGTGCAAAATAAGTAAGGAACATGAACAAGAAGTACTTTGCCAAGCCTTTCCGGGTAGCAATCCTGCAAAACAGATGTCTTTTAGATTATGGACTAAAATAGGGTAAGACTCTATCTAACTAGACAGTATTGGTCACTAAACCTGTACGATGGATAGGGCAGCAAGATAGGCACGGACGTCACTGTTAGAATAGCCGAAACCGTGGAGATCTCCGATTATTGTGAACTTCTCTCTTCCTGGCGAGGTCCTGATTCATCAAATAAAACCCCCGTAGTTTGTCATCCAAATGATGAGCTGTTTTTATCCTCTATATTTATTAAGACTTTTTTAGGCAGTTACATTTCAATACTGAATAATTCATTTTATTTTATTTTTAAACTAAAAGCAGGTCTTCCATCCACGGTGGAGTTTGTTACTGATGTTCTCCTGTGACTTTGGAAAATAAAAAAGAGGAGAGGAATAAAGCTGCTACCGTTATTTTAAATGTTGTACCTTGCACACAGTTTGTCTAGACCAAAGACTACAAAACCTGAGGGCAATCAAAGAAAGACTTGAACGTGAGAAATTGACTGGTTCAAAGGCCATTTTCACTGACCATGAAGCAGTAGGCCATGTAAAATTTGAGAAAAAGGGGAAGTCATACGTTTGAACTCTTCAAGACCTCCTAATTTGTTTTGAATATGCCTGCCACCAAAAACTACAGCAGTCGGACATCCCTGTTTGTCTACACCTTGCATGAACATCTTGTTCTGTGCTATCTCATTTGGTATCTCACTCACTGAAATGGACCCTTTTGGTACAAAGCTTTGCCTCCATTTAAGGTATTTCAAGAACATTGCTGCAGATTTCTCTATGTCCAGATCACGAGCTCGAAGAAACCTTCTCAAGGCATAATCATCTACATCCTGCAAACAAGGTACATGGAAATCATTTTACTTTTGATTAAAAGATACTGATTTTCATAGTTAGAAAGGGAGAGAGATACTGCAATGCTGCAGAAAATTGTATAGTACCTTAGAAGAAGGATCTTGCTTCTCAACAAGAGCTCTCATTAGTTCAATTTTATTCATCTCTTGTTCTGTAATTGTGTCGTCACATCGCATTTGAGTTTCTTCTTTTTGTGTTGCTGCTACTTCCTGCTTCATTCTTTGTTTAGAAAGTAGCTCATCATCATTTGGCTTCATTATTACTACCTCTGCTTTCCCCTCCATCAGGTTCTTCCTTGCACCTATAACTAGTGGGAGAAATAGCAACAGAAAGCAGAAGTTTCTACCCCACTTTCAAGATGAGTAATTTTCCTCTTGTTTACTAGAAAAATATATATAAGAGCAAGATGGGGAAGTCAGAAAAGTCAAGTCTTTGAAAGAAATGAATAAAAGTTGACCATGGTAGGTGTATTTTACTGACTGGTGAGCTGAAATCTAGAGGAAGATTAGTGTAGGAGTAGGGCCCAAGCGAAGTAGGCCCAATAGTAGAAGTCCACTTAAATAACGGTAATAATATTAATAACTGACATTTACTGCAATTAAGGACTCTTAAATAAGAAAGAGTTATACATGGAAAGTACTACTCGGAATACGTGGTGGAGTTATGGTAGAATTGTGATTGCCATAATTAGCTTTATCATTCCCGGAAAAAACGTAAAGATTGACTCCTCTCCTTACTGGACACCAAAGCATCTATAAAAGCTCAGGTAAAGCCAGTAGAACAGGTATGCTCTATACTCTGAAATTATATTACTAAATACTTTGGTAACTCTCGTTGCTTGATTACTGACTTAAGCATCGGAGAGTAACCCCGGGGACCACTCTGGGTCTTTTTTGCAGGAACGTTTGTGATCTCAGCTAAACTGATTTGGAATCTCATTTGTTCGTGGTTCTTAGACGGGTAATTACTTTGGTGAGTTTTAGGACTTATCAGTAGCCTAATTATTTTTCCTTATCCATTCGTAAAAGGAATGTATAAAAGGAAAAACAAGAGAAGGAGTTAAAGGGTGGATACTACTATGTTTGTCCATTCTCCCTCTTTCTACATTAGCCATCACCACTCCAACCTATCTTTTGCTTTCAAATTTTTGCTTTCTTAAATACATATTGTATTAATTTTACAACATATTATCAGTACGAGACTCTGCCAACTCAAGAAAATATTCTAACAGGTATAAAAGGTCAAAATTTTATTTTCTTAAACTAATGTCTAATTATGTAAACTTGAGTTTGTTTCCCTAGATCGGGAAAAGGATACTTATAATGAGCTCTAGATGTGATGAGTCTAGCAGACATCATAAAAAATGAGAATCAAGCATCTACCCAAGATCGTGCTGAGGAGATGATATTTCTCCACCACCACCTTGACGAGTGTTTGAAAATGGAATATCTCACCATTAAAGATCCTCTTATAATGTGGACCAATTTAAATGATAGATATAACCACCTGAAGTTGGTGGTTCTCCCACAAGCACGTTATGAGCAATTGAATCTGAAATTACAATATTTCAAAACTATAATTGATTATAACTCTTTCATGTTTTAAATTATTTCGTAGTTAAAGTTGTGCCGAGAAAATATCACTAACCATAACATGCTTAAAAAGATATTTTCCACTTTTTTTGACTCGTGTATGCTCCTGTAGCAGTAATACCGAAGAATGAGTTTTACAAAATATTCTTAATTAATCTCATGTATTCTTATTGCTGAACAACATAGCGACCAATTGATAAAGAATCATGAAAATCGATCCATTAGTTTTACTTCATTTTCTGAAGTGAATAAGATAAATTTTCACTAGCGTAGAAGAGCTCATAGCCCGAGACGTGGTCATGACCGTGGTCAAGAAGAAATGATAGTCATGGTGGTCGTTTTGCATTAAATAATAACCAGCAATGTAATAAGAAGGATGAAAATAATGATACCATGAAGAAAAAAATCCAGAAAATGTATGTTAAAGATGTGGAGGAAATGAGCACGAGTCACATACGTATCATGCGTCAAAGCTCATGTTCAGCTATATCAAGCATTCCTTAAAAAGGCAAAAAATAATGTAGAAGTAAATTTCTCTGAAGCTAATGTTGAACCCATGCAACTAGATGTAGCTAATTTCTTTTTCCGTGATGAAAAAATGAATCACCATATAGGTGATGAATATTTAATAATTTAAGATAATTTTCATTTTTGTGTTTTGTAGTAACTAGTATGTTTGTATCTTCTTAATCATGTAAAGAAAAGAACTCTATATAAAGTTTTATTTAAGAGTACTACTGTAATGTTTACTTTGTTTTACTTTTTCATCTTGAAGAAAAAATGGATGTGCCTCAAATTTTATTTGGTCAATGATCAATCATGACGATATATGTGTAATTGATAGTAAAACAACTCATGTCATCTTTAAAGATGAGAAATACTTCCCTTACTTGCTTAGAAGAAAAATAAATGTTACTACAATTTCTGTTTTTTCAAAACTGATTGAGGCTCCAGAAGAGCTACTATATTTCTGCCTAAGGGGGACAAAACTTGTTATACAAGACGCATTATTCTCTTCTAAATCCAAGAAATTTGTTAAGTTTTAAGGATATCCGTCGAAATGGGTATCATGTTGAGACAATAAATGATGTGAGGAATGTCTTGGTATTACCAAGAAAGCCTCAGGTCAGAAATATGTTTTCTGGAAAAACTGCCAACTTTGTCTCTTGGCTTATATTACACAGAAATTAGCACAATTGAAGCACACTCTATCATAAATCAAATCTTACTGATTTGAATACTTTTACGTTGTGGCATAGTTGAATATGTCATCGTGGATCAATAATAATGAGACAAATTACTGAAAATTCAACTGACATCCATTAAAAAATCTAAAGATTCTTACGAATAATGAATTTTCATGTGTTGCTTGTTATCAAAGTAAATTGATTATGAGGCCATCACCAACGAAAGTTGGCATCAAATCTTCTAAAATTTTGAAACGTATAAATGGGGACATATGTGGACCTATCCATCTACCTAGTGGATTGTTTAGATAGTTATGATTCTAATTGATGCATCTTCATGATGGTCTCATGTGTTTTTTTTGCCTCATGTCATTTCGCAACCTGGCGTTTGCGAAATTATTGGTACAAATAATATGAATAATTGTGCAACTCTCATATTATCCTAGTAAGGCTATTCGCTTCGATAATGATGAAGAATTTGCATTTCAAGCTTTTGATGATTATTATTTATTAGTTGGGATAAAAATTGAACATCTCGTAGCTTATGTTCATACTCAAAATAGTCTTGCATAGTCATTTTTTAAGCAACTACAATTGATAGTAAGGCCATTACTTATGAAAACGAAATTTCCAACTACCGTTTAGGATCATCTTACATACAACATCTCTTGTTCATCTCAGACTTTTTCGTCACAATTGATTTTTGTTCATGAATCAAATATTGCCCATCCATAATTTTTTGGTTGTACAGTATATGTGTCAATACCACCATCACAGCGTACTAAGATGAACCCCCGAAGAAGGTAGGAATATATGTTGAGTTTGACTCACCCTCTATAATTCTCTATCTTCAACCATTGACGGGAGACTTATTCACTACTCGATTTGCAGATTTTCAGTTTAATTAAATAAATTTTTGCAATTAGGGGGAGAGAAAAAAGAACCCATCAAAGGAGAAATTACGTAGAGGGTTTCATCACTATTTCACTTTGATCCACGTGCTCCTATATGTGAGCATGAGGTTCAGAAGTTCATCCTTGCTATATGGTTTTACTGATTTGAAGAAAATAACGAAGTCGCATGTCCCTACATTGAATGTGTCTGTCCGAATTAATGTCCTAAAAGGACTTTCACTAGTGTCATAGCTTTTGAGTCTTAAAAATACCTAAAATATGGTAGACTATTAGGTTCAAAGGATAGAAATCCTAGAATAAAAAAGCAAGAAAAATGATCAAAATGACACTATGAAAGAAACTCATGAAGAGATTTGAGATCCGATTAATCATAATATTTCTGCAAAAACCAATGAACCCAAGACTTAGGTGAATAAAGAGCTTTCAATAAGTTCTACCGGTGATGGAATAAATTTAGATCGATCAAAAATCACGATGAATAATATTTTTACGTATAATGTCGCACTTAATATCATGCAAGACAGTGAGGATCTTGAACCTCAATTTATCGAGGAATACTGATGAAGATGTGATTAGCTAAAATGGCAAGATATAATTCAGTTAGAGTTGAACTCACTTGCTAAACGTGAGGTTTTTTAAACTGTAGTCCAAACCCCTGATGGTGTAAAACCAGTTGGTTTTAGATGGGTCTTTGTAAGAAAGTGAAGTAAGAGAAATAAAATTGTAAGATACAAGGCTCTCTCAGAGACTCAGTATTGACTATGAAGAAACATACACCGATTATGGATGCAATAACTTTTCAATAAATCATCAGTTTAGTTGTACATGAGAATCTTGACATACACCTAATAGGTGTAGTTATAACATATATTTATGGCTCACTTAATAATAAAATTTTCATGAAAATCCTAAAAAAAATTAAATTACTTGAAGCATGTCATTCAAAGTCTCGAGGGATGTACTCAGTCAGACTACATTGTATGGTTTAAAACAATTGGGTGTATGTGGTATAATCGCCTAAGTGAGGTCTTAATAAATGAATTTTATATAAATGATGTCAGTTATCCTTGTATTTTTATAAGAAAACGCCATCAAATGTGACAAAATCTTATTAGAACTCCGGAAGAGGTCCAAAAGACAATTGAGTATTTAAAGAAAGAGTTTGAGATAAAAGATCTTGGAAAGATAAAACTTTGCCTTGGTCTATAGATTAAACATTATCATAACGTATCTTTATTTATCAATCTTTCCATACTGAGAAAAATTTAAAATGATTTTACATGGACAAAGCACATCCATTAAGTACTTCAATGATTGCTCGATCACTTGAAGTGAATAAAGATTCATTCCAACCTCAATAAGAAAGTGAGGAATTCCTTGGTCCTGAAGTACCATATCAGTGCAATTAGTGCCCTTATGTACATTGCTAATGCAACAAGACCTGAAATAGCATTTTCTGTTAATTGCTAGTAAGATATAGTTCTTTTCTTACACAAAGACATTGGAATGGAGTTAAGCATTTACTGCGGTATCTAAAAGAGACTATTGATATGAGTTTGTTTTATACTAACAAATATTGTGAAGATCTTGTTAGCTAAGCAGATGCAGGTTATATATCAGACCCACATAAAGCTTGATCTCAAACAGGCTACCTGTTCATATTTGGCGGAACTGTTATATCGTGGTGATTACAAAACAGTCTGTCATCACAATTTTTTCTAATCATGCTGAGATAATTAATATTCATGAAGCAAAAATAGAAGGTGTGTAGTTGAAATCAATGATACATTTATTGAAGAAAGATGCGTCTGAAAAGTGATATCAAGGTACCCACGATCCTATATAAAGACAATGTTGCATGCATGGCCCAATTAAAAAGAGTCAACACGAAGCACATTTCATCAAATTTATTCTTCGCGCATGATCTCCGGAGGAATGGTGTTATTAATGTGCGAAAAAATCGTTCAAGGGATAATCCAGCAGATCTATTCACTAAATCTTTACCAACTTAAACTCTTGAGAAGGTGAGACACAAGATTAGAGTGCGAATACTTAGTCACTTGAATCATGATCTTCATCAGGGGGAGTAAGAATACCTGTTGTACTTTTTCTTCCTTAACCAATGTTTTATCCCACTGGTTTTCCTGGTAAGATTTTTAACGAGGAAACAAGCAATATGTATTGTGGATAACTATGTATAGATTTTCTTTTACAAGGACATCCAAGGAAAAGTATTATGGAACGGATGAATATCCATGATATATCCATGTGTCATATTTTTTAGATCACTTTGTGGCTAAGAAAATGTGTAGCTTATGTGTTACAATCTTACATTAAGTAACTCGTTTGTAACCTTGTTATTTTGTCTTATCCATTTATAAAAGAAATGTATGAAAGGAAAAACAAGAGAAGGAATTGAGGGGCGGACACCACTACTTTTGCCCATTTTTCCTTTTTCTACATTAGTCATCACCCCTCATCATATCTTTTACTTTAAAGTTTTTATTTTTTAAAATAACAATATCACATACCCCCCCCCAGACACACACATATAGATACATTATGGAAGAAGGAGTTTGGACACGTGTGCTATTTGTCATAAAAATTGTTACAAAGGGCATTTAAGTTATTTCACACTCTTAGATTGATAATGTCATCACATTATATTAGGTGTAAAACAAGTAGACTTTCCACAAACAACGTGCCAAATTTCAAATATGTTTTATCTATTCTTGTATATTGTCTGCATATCTTTTTCTTTGTTGTCCAAAGAAGAGCAAATTTTCATTGTTTGCTTGTGTTCAATTTAGATGTATGCTTCTTTCACTATTATATTGATTTGCTTAGTATATTTTTTTAATTAATGATAAGAAAAGGAGGACCTAATTTATTATTATTTTTTTGGTTTTTTGGTGTATTAAGTGCTTAGATTTTCTGATTCTACAGGGGATGGATGAGCTAATTTGATTTATTTTTAAGTTTCATTAAATTTCTTAGGATTTTTGTCCATCTCTATTTTAATGGATGAAGATCCATTCAATTCTTGGAGTTTAGAAGATTACTTAAACTTTTTTATTTTAATAAAAGAAGAAGGTCTAATTCGATTTTGAATTTTTTAAACTCTAATGATAGGAAAAAGACCTATTTATGTTTATTATTCAATTATATTAAATGTATATAATGCATCAATGAAGAAAATACAAATATAAGTGAAGAAAATCTAAACATACCTACAGATAACAGATAGAGTCGTTTAAATTATTTCTCTTTTGGCTCTCTGAGTGTGTTGTTGTTGAATCAGGTATGATTGTTTTATCAACTGATTATTCCATATTACATCATCTTTATTTTTTTTATCATCGCTTTTTTTGCTTTTGGGGGTTATATCATTTAGGTGTTTCTTTGGGGTTTCTGTATCTTCAATTCTAATGGAAGAAGAAAACTCAATACGATTATTTTATTTCTAGGTAGATTGAATTCCAAATGTTCAGCTACACTGAGTGTCTTTGTCACGATCAAAAATTGATCGAGATGGCACATATCTTACCCACCATGATAAGTTAGCCAAAACTAACTAAGTGAAAACATAACATGTAACAACCTTCGAAATCATTTTCATATTTTTGCGTTTGCATTTAGAGTATTCTTGTTGGGATCTTTAGGTTGGGTCCCCAATAGTTGTTGTGCTGTAATTTTCTTGCAATTATGCCCTTTTCAAGACTGACTTACTTTATATGATTCTGAATGTCATTTTCATTGTATCCGAAATATCATTTACATAAAAATTTCATATATAGAGTGCCATAATTGGACTTTGTTTTTATTTCGAACTTTAATTTCCTGAAATCAGAGTTGGCTGGGGACCAAGGCATATAGATCGCGTGGCGGCGTGTTGCGATCTCAATGGGATGAGGCGGTTAGGGCTACGATCGCATAGTCCTCTTCTGCAATAACGATGAAGGCCTCGCATACCTATAAATACAGCTTCCTGGTTCATTTCTAAGAAAAAAATTCCTTTTTTCTTCTGTTTCCCAAAGCTAAAATTGAACTTTGATCAGTGTTTTTGAATTTTTAATCCGTGGAATTGTATCAGGGTGGTTCCACGCCTAATTCTACCAGGTAATTCCTTGTTTTCGCTTTTATTACTAAGATTTTTATTGAATATAACTTCAAGGGCTTATATCTTTTGATTCAATCGTTAAATTTAGCTCTATTTTGTGTCATACAACGTACGAGTTGTTCTTTATGCGTGGGTATAAATATTTTTAATTTTTGAGTTATTAGGGTTTAGAGACCCGATTCTATCCGGGACTTCGACCCCGCTATCTATATAGAATTATGGGTTTTGTTTTACTCGTATTGATATACTTGTTATATTTTTTCTAGTCTTGCATAATTTTGAGCTTCGTACGTGACTTTGGGAATTTATGACA
>JBDJHY010000097.1:13198610-13209887 GCA_039654485.1 Withania somnifera | reverse complement strand
AAACATAAGAAACAATAGATTCGATCTTAATGTGTTTGAACATTTACCCCAATAACTTCTTCAGGTTGTGGACACTGGTCCCTAGGGCGATCACAAAAGTTCTTGTACTCCTCTGCATCTCTGATAGCATATGTGCTTACCTAGATGTTTGTACAGGAAGACAAAGGAATCTTATTTCCAATGGATAATGGCTTTAAAGACTGCAATATTATTAGCAATGCTAGGTTTCCATCACAACTCCCTACACACACAAAAAGAAAAAGGAAACTGCAAGGAGAGGTGTTACAAGAATTATTCAGCAGCATGAACACTAGGAAATCATGTCGGAAAGGTATATCATTCTCACTACAGTCAGTGCAGAAAGAGTATTTTCCTATCAACCAGAAAACCATCTTCATAACTTCATGGTACAACCATGACTCCTGATAATCTCACTCACACACACCAACAATGAATTAGAATGAGTATTTATTCAAGAGAACAAGCTTGTAAGTGAAGTAGAATTGTACCCTATCACATTATACTACATAATGCAAAAAGAAAGGATGGTTCTAAAACAAATGGTAAGTGTTTTAAGTTTATGCTGCTCATGCCAAACAAAAGTGAAAAGAGGCTTAGCAAGGGCAGTAAAATTCAGAGTAAAGCTTAGCCACAGAAAATATGAATTCGGAGGACCAACCTCAACATCACATTTCAACTCCTTTGCACAAGGCTTGACCATGAAAAATCTCTGCAAGAAAGTTCTGTCAGAATTCAAGTGCAAAAGTTCTCTCAACTATAAGAACAAGTAATCAAATAAAAAATTTCTGTATTGTTATCTTATGTGATTATGTCTGTTTCAGCAACCAAAGCAAACAAGACAAAGAAACTTGACTAGAGATATCAGGTCTATAATGCAGTGGTTTGAATTGTAACAAAAATAATGGATGACACTCACCTGTCTAAAGGGTTTATGCGGTGTCCGCCAAAATGCCTGCAAAACAAAAGTAAATCGATCATAAAATTGGTCATCGTCAGTCCAAACCAGAAGCATGAAAAGAAAAAGAAGAAAAACAAATCAATATAAGAGATACTTGCCTGCTCAAAATATAAAATCTTAGATCCATCTACCATGTCTGCAGCAGGACAGGAAAGCCATCTAGACATATAAAAACATGAAAGGCGAATAAGAAAATTTTCAAATAACAGAACTTCCACCATTTATTTTCTATATCAAGAGACGATCATATGCTAGAAACATGCTTATAAGCCTGAAAGGGTCATTAGAAGACCAAATTATATAAGGTATGCATCCTACAGATTGGGACTTTGGCACTCAAGGGTGTGACCTGGTGGTGAATGAAGTGGGTTGAGAATCATGATGTCTCGGGCTTAAATTCCTAGCAGAAGCACTTGTGTATGGATAGAGTTACATGTGCTGGTGGGAGAAGCGGGGTGGAATAAGACAAGGCGCGCGCCCGAACACCACATTTATCAAAAAGAAAGGTTTGTAACTTCTCAGGCCAATCGAGCAACAACATACATAAGTGCCAACAATATACATAAGGCCAATCGATACGTGTTCTTCTTGAGAAAAAACTTGGAATAACTGGTAGAATTGTTGTCATGTGATTAGAATGTCACAGGTTGAAACCTTAAAAAAAAACTCTCTTGTAAAAAATGTTAAAAAAAAACTCTCTTGTAAAAAATGCAAGGTAAGGCTGCTTCAATAAACCCTTATGCTCAGACCCTGCACATTGCAGGGTCTTTAGTACACCGGCTGCCCCTCAATCCTATATCTGTTCTTCTCCTGCACCTCCAATAATAAAATCCACTAAGCCTCAAATCAGGCTAATTGAAAGTTAGTTGCTGTATCTATTCAGCTCAATTAAAGAAAATCTCAACTCATGAAATTCAAGTTAATAGGATCCAACATACATTGCATTTTTTAGCCATTATATACAGCTGGGGACCAGCTATGCAAAACTCAAATAAGCTTATTTGACAAGTAACGTTTCTAAAACAAATCCAAAAATAAAAAGACGAAACAGTGAAAACTTCAAACGAAGAACATAATTACCTGAAATTAAAATAATTATCAGGATCCCTAATCGCTTGCTCCTTAGAAAACTACAAGAAAACTCAAAAAAAGCAAGTCATTATCACTTGCACAGTTCCCCAGACGCAAAAAATAGCAGAGATAGAAAACAGCGAAACTACCTTTTCACCGTTAAGTGAGTCGGCGACAATTCGATCATGGTCCCATCGTGTAGTCGACTTAGTTAGCCGCCTGAGCAATAAGGCGCCTCCAATGAGCACCAGTGACTTGAGGACGGCTCCACGAGCTCGGCTCCACCCGTTTGAGTTGGGATCCGACTTTGAATCCGAACCCGAGTCAGAGCCCGTACACATGCCGGCGCTTGACACTTACAGTGGACTCTCTGACAGTAGATTATTTAACTGATAAATCATTTTAGCTTTCTGCAAAATTTGGACTACTGAAATTGGGGTAAATTGAAATATTTATTATTATTGGAATAAACGGTGGCGCAGAAATCCGTCCACTCAATCCCCAGTCCCCACTACTTGTTTGTTTTTCAGAAGCGACGACACTAAACGACTGTCCGGGTAGTAGAATCTTCCACTGGGCTCAAGCTCATACCATTAGCCCAATTTCAGCTTCACTTTATGCTCAGTCAAAGGCCCACTTACGCTCATGAATTACACAAATATAAAATATATATTTATGAGATATATTTATAATATAGAAATTACATTTTATAGCTACAGTTTGCTGTTTTATTTGTATATTTTAAAATTAATATATAATTTTATTTGTATATCGCTTGAGATATACAATTCGTGTAGCTATAAAATATAATTAAGTAAAATAGAGCTATGTTACTTGATTTATATTAAAAATTTAGCTATTTCTGAAAATTAGCGATTTTAAATTCTTGACCAGTCGTCCCATTGACAAATTTGTAAGGTCAAAAATTGAAATTTTTTTCGTACTGGTCTATTGGATAAAGATAAATTTCATTTCTTTCCCGAGGTTGCTATTTTTCTTTTTCATGCTTCTTTAAGTGTATTGACATGTATTTAAGTCGGATATTTGGAAAGGTAAGCCTCGTAATATACACACTCTTTGAAGTTTTGTGCATGCATGGAGTGAACCAGGTAAAAGAATTTAAGAGCACCTATTTTCAAGTTACTTTTGTAAATCACTCAAAGTCTTCAATACGTTGTCTTAGTTGACGTTTCTAACATAAAAAATGTGATAATAAAAAAAAAGTTTGAAATTTTAGAGATCCTTTATATTGAATTATTCTTTATTGAGCTTCAAAATCCATTAGTCTCCTATTGTAATTGCTCCAACTTGGGAGGGATTGGTCACAACTCACAATTATATGCGTTCTAGTTGAATTGAATTTTTTTACTAATTTATGTTAAATTTTAATATTGTAGTAATTTTTTCAACAATTAAAGTGATACAAACAAGCTCTTAGCTTTGAGCCTTAACAAACCTCTCAAGACTATCCCTTAAGCTAATGCTACCAGATATTGACTATCTTGGAGCTTGTTATGAAGCATTTTGTAATTGATTTATGTTCTATAAAACCTTTCAACTGGGACTGATTTGTCTAATCCGTTGAAAGTTGCAACCAACTAATCTGACATGTTATGTTGCAAATAATGAAGCAAAATGCATTATATACTCCTTAACTCCTTGCTAATTGTGTGGTTGGTTTTGGATAAATAGTCTGAGATTACACAGTATGTATGTATCATTATCAAACACATACAGATCAATAATGTAATACCATAGGAAAGTGCTAAGTTGAAATTATACAAGGAAAGTATTAGCATTACAAACTCAAAACATGGGCATATCCAAGCAGCAGTAGTTGGTATATTTCTGTCAGGTCTCTACTATACATAAATGATTACTATTTTTGAAGATTAGTATTTATTATAGTTGTACATACCGTTCAAAGAAATAAATTGAAGTAATGGTACTAAGAGATCTTGGTTCCACCACGGACCCAAAAGCAACATAAGATATAATGATCAGTATCGCTCAGGGTGGTCTCATAAACTTAGCTACATCTCAATTTCAAGATTATTGATTATGCATCAGACTAACTCGCTCATCTGTCACCTCTAAATCGTCTTTCATGAACCTCCCATGAAAGGGTTGTCTTTAGATTTTCTTGCAAAGTCCTGTTTCCTTTCTCTGTCTCGTTGAAGCAGTAAGCAGGGGCTTGCCACTTAGAATCCTCCAGCACTTTCCCCACCTCAAAGGTCATAATATGTTCGGTCAATCCTGCATTATTTCACACATATCCAACATTAAATAACATCATCCCATATTAAATAAAAAAAAAAGCACATTCAGAGAAGTTTTAAGAAGATTCTGGTTCTGGCTTAATCCAAAAACTAGTTCACGAAATAAATTTATTTTCAAATCCTCATTTAATGTGGGTTCTAACAACCTCTCATGTAGGATCAACATCTAGAATATGGAGAATATAATATGAAAGTCCTAACATCAAGAAAACTAATATATTGGGATGAACTCAGTGGGCATTTTCAATATAAAAAGTAGTATTTAGAAAAAAGTTGAATGATGATATTTGAAAATAGTTATATTTAGACATGAATATAATTTTAAAAAAATATTGTATGTTTTAGAGTGATTTGAGGTGGAAAATGTGAAAATAAAGTATTTGAAGATTTTTCGAATGTTGGATATTTCCAATTTCAACCAAACAATTATCTATCCAAATGAATAAATACTCAAAAAAGAAAAAAAAAAAAGACTAGTATTATACAATATGGCCAAACGGACACTTGGAATGTAAACACACAAACCAAACTCCACTCAGAAATGAAGTTATAGGTAAGAATTATTCAAACTCATGTAATAAAACCATATATAATTAGCATACCATCATAAAATTGCCAATAAACAGGTATGTTGGTAACCACATCCTCATAATACTCTATGAAATCAACCTTCTCCCAAACATTACAAAGGAATCCATCCTTGTACCTCTGCCCCAAATAATTTGCACCCTCAAGCCAATTAGGTCTCAAAATTCCCACGGGAAAATGCCTGATTGTACACTCCTGAGTAGAGTCTAAAGTGAAGTAATATGATGTGCCATTCTCCCATTCAACATCGTACAATTTTTTACCCAATTGGTATTGGTTTATATGCAAGTACCTTTTGTTAGGCCAATCGTACCAAAGGTCCACTACACGGAGACCACCTGTGTAGTTCATTATAGTAGTCGCGTGGAACTGGAGTGGCCATGGTGCTGGAATTGGGTCTGATTTGTATGCAATTGAAGGTACCCAGCTGAAATGGAGTAAAATGAAAAGGAGGATGAATTCCATGGGAAAATACATACTGTTCTTGTTCATGTTTTTTTTTGTTAATTGAAGGAAAACAAAGAAGTGAAATTGGAACTCAGAAGGAAATATGTGGATCACAGACAAAATATAAGATAAGTTCCATGTCACTCTGCTTCACTCTCAAAGTTTTAACCAAAAAAAAAAAAAAAACCCCCCACTAGCAAGGATAAATATTTTGGTACCAATAAATTTTATTTATACTCATGATTTGCTCAATTGAACATCTGAACATATGTTAAAATATTTCAATTAAGCCTTTTTGTTTCAAATTCTAGAGAATCTTTTTTTACGCATTTTCTCAAATATCTATTAGGAAGTTAAATTATGGACGCTAATACATAAAACAATACGACTTATTTTACATGGTTAACTATCTACCTATTGGACCATTGAGAACACACACAAGTTTTTCAGAATTTGAACCGAAAGCCATTAAAAACACTTTATCAACGTGTTTAGAGGTCTTAGAACAAGTCATAGTTTGAATGTGTAAATGAACTTCACTAGCAACTTTAAGGGATTAAACCAAAAATATACAACGCAGAAGTCAAAACTCCCTAGACAAATCAACAGAACTGATAGTTGAACCAACTCATAGTTGCTTCATCGATTCCCTGCATTTTTTAGCTACGACCTCTACGAGATTTACCTGTTCGTTTATTATTCTCCAAACCACTAAGACTATACTTTAATCGAAGTAAAAAAAGATCAAAGTATGCTGTTTTGCAATGCTACAAAAGAAAAACGTACTATCAAATGTAACAATATGTTGTAGTCTGCATTGCTAATCTGTACTAATCAATCCTAAAATTACAAATGGTACACATGAAAACACAGGCAAATGATCTTTATCCAGGATGCCATTATTAGAAAACAGACCACCCTTTCAGCTCTTCCACAACTTTTAAGGCATACTCCAGAATTTGACGACTAGGTAATCAGTTGTTATACTGATATGTATTGTTTCCCATCGGCAATACCAATTTTCTATCTGTATTCGTATCAAATTTTCCTTCAAAAGCAAAAGATACCGGCGTGATTCTTGAATTTGTCTTCAATGCCCACTTTAGAAGTTTATTTCACGCCTCTCAGCAAAAAACTTACCACTCGCAAACTGGTCCGAGATAAGAGCAAGCCAGACCGCAGTATCAGCAGCGACTTCTGGAGATGTATGCCCAGCCCATGCGGTCATGGCAGTCTTCACCCAACCTGGGCAATAGCAATTCATATATATCTTATGACCCTCTGGCCGGTCAGAAAGTATCCTCGCCATTAGCCTGGTGTATGCATTAGCAGCAAGCTTTGACAATGAGTAGTCAGTGAATACTTGTGGCCATCCCCCAGATTCCCAAGTTTCATTTTTCACTTGTTCCAAAAACGAGTTCACGGTACTGTCAATCAGTTCCTCTGATAGGGAATCCACATTGTCCAGTTGTTGTCTCAAGCTGACATTTGCAATTCTCTGGAGGGCATCAAGCAAAAGTAGATCATTTAGAGATGAGAAGCATCAGAGCTATTTTCATATTAGATACATCAAGGAGTTATTATTTTTGATGAATAACAAATATCTACTGCGAAGCGTTTCAATCAGGGTGAAGAATTAAGCAAACTTGATTTTGAAGTAATTGAACGAAAGGGAATACTCTTCCAACACCCACAACCACCCTCCCAAGGTGTATCTGGAAAATCATATTTAAGGATTCATTATGTATAAAATCTCTCTTTATACATAAGAGGGGAGCTTAAGCAGACCATGTATGATACTGTCTGCTCAAGATCTGGCTGTCAAGCCAGTACATGAACCATAATGAAAAATCATCCGGAAGAAATAGATTCCAGTTCAGGAACCTTGAACAGATGCTAAAATGGTAAGCAAGATGAACGAGGGACGATAACAGTGAGCAGAATAATAAGACTGAAAAGGCCACTTACATTCCGTCTACCATTAAGTCTTCCCAATCGTGAGGTTACATTAACAATTCGAGCGCCAAAAGGAGAAGGCCTCATTAATGGAATCATAGCTTTAATCATACTTTTGGTGCCGAAGTAGTTGGTCTGGATAACAGTTTCTGCAAATCCCACTGAATTATCTGTGCCGAAATTGAAATTGACTCCTGCATTATTGATCTAAATACTTCCATATCATTAGCCGAAAGGGGCAGATTTGGCAAAACAGTTAACAGACAAAATTGTTAACAACATTAAACTAAAATAACACCAAATATAGCATAAGCGCCCCCCCCCCCTCTCCAAACAAAAGGAAAAGGAAAAGAAAAAAATAATAACTAAGAGGGCGGGCAAACAGTGAAGTACAAGAAAAAATGTTGTAACCAGTCCAGTTGCATATAGTAGCGGAGCCTGGATTTTCACAAATGGGAATCAAATTATAAAGAAGTAACCAAACGAAGAGTTTAAGGTAGTCGACATATAATATATATGAAATAAAAGATACCTATTTAAACAATGTAATTTCCAGCAAATGGGAGTCAATTGGCACCCCTTTGGACAAGGTGGCTCCGCAACAACAACAACAATTATGCCTCAGTTCCAAATAAGTTGCGGATGAATCCTCAGTTCGTCATTTAAGTTTATATCATCATTATAAAGAGATGATAGAATAGATGGACCAATGCTATATCATAAAGAGGTAATAGAGTAGCGGATTACCAGTATATCTATACCACCATATTTTTCCTTTATCCAGTCACAAAATGTTTCAATAGATGCAGGATCCACAATATCCAATTGATGAAATACCACATTCAAACCTATTTCTTGCATGGTTTTCATTGCTTCTTCACCAACGTGTGTGTCTCGTGATGTAAGAACTACTGTTAAGCCATGTGATGCCAGTTGGTGAGCAATTTCAAATCCAATTCCTCTGTTTGAACCAGTCACGACAGCGATAGTGTCATTTGACCACCATCTGAAAACCATCTGCCGTCTATAAGAGTAATGCTCAAAATAACACACCAAAGTAAACCAATTTTGACTGGATGAGCCATATTCCATCTTGATAGTTATGCTGTTGAAACATTGATTATCCAGATCTTCCCATAACTAACAGAAGAAATTAGCCAAAAGATTATCAAGACACTTTGGACCGTCATCTTAGTTAATTAATGAGACTGATTTACAAGTAAAGAATTGACCATTTTCCCATGATCCACTCAGTCTAAGTTATGAAACATATAAACTTTAAAAAAAACAATTGGATGCCAAATCAAATTATTTTCATGGTTCTTCTCTAAATCAGTTATAAAGCTGAATATACAATCAAGTCATTGTTTCCAAATAAGCTGAATAAATGCACCAAGCACAACAGTTTTAGGTTTCCATCCTTTGAATGGGGTTCTTAAAACACCTTGCATCGCATTTCTAATTTTTGTGGTAGCAAAACAATACTTTAATGGAATAATATGGTCACTTTATTAGAGTCCAATATTGCGAAATTTGCAGTGCAGAGCTGTTTGTACAATAATCGTAAGAACACAAACAATCTTTACTTAAAACATTTCCTCAGATACTAACTATATGAAAGTTAAGCCGAGGTTCTATCGAAAACATTTTCTCTATCTCTATGAGGTAGGGTTAAGGTTTGTCTAACACTCTACCCTCTCCAAACCATTTTGTACTAACAATATGAAATTAGGAAAAATGTGCTGCTTTTAAGTTCATCTTAATGCGTTTTTGTAACTCGTGCAGTTCCATCTGGAAAAAACTTGGTAATGTTTCAAACTTATGGAAACACTTCTCCCTTTGAACAAACGTCCGCAAGATGCATATTACATGTAGACCAATTACTACAAAGCAGAGAATTATAAGTAAAGGTGCTTCAGCATACGCCATTTATGATTCAGCACCAGTGTCCCAACGCACATCAAATGAAACTTTGTTTCCCCAAAGCATAATGCTAAAATTGAAGATGCTCCTTCGTTATTAAGTACTGTATGCTAAAATTAAAGATGCTATAGACTGTATCTGAAATCCTATGCTTAGATATTACAGCCTTCAGGGTAAATAAAGCTCTTTCAGACTCAACAATCAAACTCTTTTAACTGATTATTTTTCATACTTAATTCAAGCACGGGTATTTTCGACCAAATTAAGGACAGAATGCAACAAATGTCAAGAATATTTTTTTTTATGGATCAAACGGGCAGTTTTATTAGACTGTAGTTATATGGATGTAAAGAAGATGCAGACCTTTGTGGATCAGAATAAGGAATAGTACGGAGATGAGAGATTTCTTGGCGTCTCTTCTCTCTTCTCTCTTGGGCCCTCTCCTTTTTACCCATTATTATTTCTTCACTTATTTGGGGTTCAAAGCTCCGCACCACTTTGCTGCAAAACCCTTATTTCAGTCACTACTCATTTCCAGATTTTGCAAAATATATATTCCTCGATAAATTATAAAACCCCACGTAATAAAATAATATAGACATAATTTATTTAATAAATATAAGGATTTACTAGAAGAATGAAAATATACATAATTTTTAAAATTTAAATAAAAATATTTTATTAGAAATTTAGGTATTCAATTGGAATAAGAGTTAGCTTAAATGTCCAAATGAAATATCCTAAAAACTTTAAGGAGCTAACTATTTATTATGCTATAATTATCCACTTTCTTTTCTAAATAATTTTCTTACTTTATTTGAAAAATAACTATTTGATTATGAATATTTTAAATGTGACTTAAATTGTTAATTTTAAAAAAAAAACTTTAAAACTTATTTTTCATTCGTTAAGTTGTGTTTAAGTACCTATATTATTTCATTTTTTTTTTATAAAAATTATAACTAAATACAACTCTATCCTTAACTCCAATTTTATAAATTCAAATAAAATGCATTTTAAAAAAGAATCTATAACCAAATTCCTAGTTAGACTCGTTTTGTTCATTTCTCAAATATGAAGATATAAAGTGCTTATTATCAATTTTAGCACAAATACAAAGCTGTATTGCTTATAAAAGTAAATCTGATTTATTTCAATGCTTAATATTTATTAAATACTATTAATCAGTTAAACTAAATTAATTTTAGGTGCAAAGTCTGTTGCTTATATGCTTCTGGAATATCACCCATAGCATTTAAAGTAAAAATTATTTGTGCATTCCTTTTATTTATTTTTTTTAAAATTGTTACTATTATTGTTTCTATATTCATGTTTCATTTATTTTATAAATGAAAAAGGGGTGTGTATGATATATATGATTATCAGTGATAACAAAATTATAAACTAAAGTCCACAATTGTTTAATTTTGTCTAGGAGCTACTGTTGTTAGATGACAGGAAGTGTTAAGACCTTTTTAACACTCACAGAAACCTCTAAAACTTAAGCTATGAATTTTTCGTTGGTTTAAATAGTGTTGTTGCCAGATATATTGACAAGAAGTGAATAGGGAAAGTGAAAAAGATGACATTCAATTCAAAGTACCAGTTGCTTGTGCTTGCCCATTTTTGCTATAACTTCTCCTCATCTAAGCATTTATTTTGGCCTTCGGACGAGCAAAAAATATTATAACTCAAACACGACCAAAGTTAGCCGACGTGGAAGAAAACACAAATAAAGGTATGTCAAGTAATTAATAGGTATGCTTGTCAAGCGATACAGACACAGGTATATAAAGAATTACTGAATCGCAAACCGAATCAAATCAATAAACCGAAAAAATCTGATAGATGGTTTGATTCGATTTGGTTTGGTGTTGAAAAGAAAATCCGACTATAATTGATTTGATTTGGCTTTAACTAAAATCAATCAAACTATCGAACCAATCCGATATGACATATGTAAAATTTTAAAAATATTTTACACATAAAAATATTTATTGTGACATAATTTATAAAAAAAATATAAAAAATTCA
>JBDJHY010000097.1:13177723-13191702 GCA_039654485.1 Withania somnifera | reverse complement strand
CATGGTAGAAAATTTCTACCTCCCATCCACCATATTTGACAATAAATGTATGAAAACATTTATTCATTGTGGGCTAAAGTGATATAGAGTGTGGTGGGATGGTGGGCTAGATTTTTGAAAATTTTTGACAATGAATTTTAACAAACACTTGAACATCGGCACACGAAGAATCAATTTTAAACTTACTAGTAATCCATGACCTTTAAGTGACAACAACATTTATTGACTAGTTATTTTCACAAAGCTACAGTAATCATCTGTTATATATGTTTTGAACTTCAATTTGTATAACACATTTTATCATTTGGATTGAATTGCAGCATTCAACAAAAGGATCAGTTAAAGGACAAATATCAGCCAACGTTGATTCACATGATTGCAGCATGTATGTTCTCACTCCCAGAAAATAAGTTCAATTATATTAATTTGATGGGGAGATGATTGTCCACGTCAAATGTCATAATTTATCTGGAAATTACCACATTGCTGGAGGAGTCATCCATCATTTAGTTAGTATTTAATAAAAATAAATTAAATGGATATTGTTATTTGTATTTACATATTATAGTTAAGACAGTTTCTTAGTATTGTATTGAACTTAGAGAGTCTTTTGTGTGGGATAAAATTAAAGAGCTAAATGAGAATTTAATAGTATTAAATATGAAAAGCTTATAACATATTAATACTACTTGTTTAGCTATCAAACTATGAGAATGTCCCACTTTTAATTAACTAAAGCTTTCTCCTGCTCCTTTAAATTATTAGTGATGCATATGTTTTGGACAGACCATTTTAGTTTAGACTATGTCGTGTTTATATTACTTCCTAAACTGTTTTTCTAATGTTCATGATAACCCTGTTATGTCAAATGACATGCAAGGTGGTGCTTATTCTTTATCTTTAAGAATTGGCAAAGTCGAATTTTTTAATGTGGCTCAAGGATATGCAGATTAAAATGATCAAACAATAGCGTAAGCTGATTCAGTAATGTCACTGAAAAAGCAAGAAGGTAATAATAGTAGTATCTGAGAATTATTGGTTACAAAGCTTGAGAGTAATACCTTGTGAATGATAACGAAATGCTTGAATGTAAGGATCCATATTCGCACGCTATCTTACCATTATATGTTGCATTGAGAATCCTCACTTATTCACAATATTTGATTCGTCTTCAATTTTCATTCTCACTTATACTTTTTTGAGTTTTTATCAATTGCATTTTCAAATAATCACTTAACTAAGATAATTACTTTGTTTCATAAACTATCACTCAATTATTATCAGTCATCCGGTCAATTCATATAATTTTTTCATCAAAAAACTTCTACTTTTATTGATAAATTACCCACTCCGTTTATTTGACCCCCTAAAGCTAAAAGGAATCGAATATATGTAGAGGACCGATTTTTTTTTTTTTTACATACAAAGAGATTGAATGAGGTCATTAACATTGAATCATCATAAGAATTCTTCTTCCTCGATATGGGGCTACTTTTACATATTCTATTTCTTTGGTTATGGTATCTCAAGCTCAAAGTATATACATGAGAAGTGAATATATAGTTGCAGATGCACTAGCAGAGGAAAAGAAGATTTTAGAATGACGTATTTTTTGCAATTCCTTTAATGTATACGGCTAAATAGTATATGGGCAAAAAATCCTAGGAGCTAATTTTAATTAAATTATTAATAGTTGTAATTTAGCTAATTTTGACCAAGATTTGGATGTACTTTTATTGATTCGGGCTAACTTGTTATCTTGGGCTGTCTTAACATTGCTAGTTCAAATTAACAGTTTCTTTTTTTTTTTTTTTTCTAAAAGTCTTGCTTAAAAAAAAAAATCGTGGCAACATTTATTAGAAATATCACTTGAATTGGTTAAGTGATTTTATATGATAATGGATAATATTTAATAATTTTTTTTAAATAATGACTCCTAGTTGAGAGATCAGAGAAAAATCAAAGCATTTTTCCTCTTCATTTGACTTTTACTTATTAGAACAAAAAGTTTCAATGCAAAATTTGATACTATTTATTTTATTTGATTTGAATAGTTGTGAACGATAACGTGATATTATTTAAAAATTGGTGTAAAAGAATTGATTGTGCTTGTTTTTGGATTTTTTAATTATATAAAAGTAATAGAATTAATCATTTTAGGGGACTTTGTCAATTTTACCGACTTTCTTATAGAAAAGTTTCAAAATATATTAAAACAAGATGATATTATTTTTATGAAACTTGAGGTTGCATATGAATGTACAGAGTCTACTAGTATTCTATTGGTAGACATTTAAAACACATACTTTTAATCTCGAATTTAAACTTACTGATAATGATTGGGATAATATAAATGAACTTGTAATATTTTTGAAATTATTTTATAACGCCACAAATATTTTTTTCTTGTTTGCATTATCCTACTATTACTAAAATTTTAACACTTGTATGTCATATTACAACTCATTTTGCTGAATATAAAAAAAAAATTTATTTAAAGACATTGTTGAAGTTATAACTGAAAATTCCAAAATTATGTTTTCTATCCAACAAATATATTTAACTGTTATTCTTTTTAACCCTGAATATAAAAAAACTGGCGCAAAAGCATTAGTTAAACGCATTTATGATAATTTAGATATTCAACCATATGAAAAATCAAATTTGAAAACTTGTCAAAATAGCATTAGATTATGTGCTAGGAAAATGTATTATAAATATTGCACGTTAGAAAGAAATAATGTTGACGTTCCACAATCTAGTAGGCCTAAACAAGATTTTCATAGTATGATGAAGTCTCATCTTGATATTGATTCTTCTAATAAATGTGATCTTCATGAATATCTAAATCAGAGACTCGATAATATTACGGAAAGTGAAGACATACCACAACTTTTGAATTGGTGGAGAGTTCGAGGCACTCAATTTCTAAAACTCGACAAGATGGTGAAGGACTTGCTAGCTATTCAAGGGACATCAGTAGCTTCAGAGTTAGCATTCAGTGCGGGGAGATTTCAAATTGAAGAAAACAGATATTCACTAGCATAAGACAACTCAAAGATTTCGATGCTATCAGAGATTGGATCAACGCCGACTGACGAAATAGAGTGCTAACAAGGTTAACTTCCAATATGAAGAATTTATAGATTCAGTAATTGGACACAATAGTGACGGTATGAAATATGAAAACCCTTCACAAAATTTTTCAAGATCATCAGTTGATCGCACTCGATCTTTACAAGAATTCTATCAAAGTTTTCTCAAGATTATAAATTTTTTTAGTATCTTAGTTGAAACAGAACTATCCTTAGAAGGTGGCTACGCAAGTTAGATGATCTAGTAATCGCTTTAAATTGTAATACAATTTCGAATATTTGAGTAAATTTAAGGTTTTTATCATTTCTTTATACTTAAAAAAAAAGAATCAATACATTTTTAACTTTTAAGTTATAAATTCAAATCTTATAAACTTTTAAAAATGTAAAGTTATATAAAGTTAGAAAAAACTTCGAAAAAAAAGTTAGAAAAAGAAAACTTAAAAAGTTAAAAAAAAAATATATAAATTTAGAAAACACTTAGAAAAAAAATCTTACAAACTTTATAACTTATATGTTATATAAATTTCAACTTTAAAAACCTCAAAATTTTTAGAACTATTAAATAGTACTTACAATTTTTAATTTGTAAAATTCAAATCTAAAAAAGTAAAAATTTAATCTTTTTTTAATAAACTAAACTATCAAGTTACAAAATTATTAATTGAAAAAAATATAAAAAAAAACTTCATAAATTATGCTTACAGTAATTATAAAATAAAAATATCTAATAAATTTAAAATTAGAGAAAAAATTTTTTGTTCCGTGTTAACCAGTCCCTGTACATAGTAGACGGTACGGGACCAAGATTTCTTACTGGTTATCCCGGATCGGTATATTCAGGGGTGGATCTAAAAGCTATCGAGAGGTATCAATATTGAACCTCCTGAAATAAGATTAGAAGTTGGATTAGTGGTTGAGGAGTTCAAAATTACCGTGAGATTCCAAGTTCAGATCTCATGCACTATATTTTTTATTTTTCGAACCTCATTAGTAAAAATTTTAAATTCGTCACTAAGTACATCCCAATACCAATAATAATCATGTTTAAGCTATTCCAAACCAATTCAGTAATAATTTATCCGGATGAGTCTCGGACCCATTTTCAATAATGCACAGCCCTATAGGGTGCCCCTAAATTGAATCAGACATGATAATTATACAAAAGAAAACCTATTGCCCGAGTCATACTGATAAATTTCTTTTGATTAGTCACACTTCATTGTCGTGATAATAGTAGTGGGGTCATCACAATATATTTTATAGCAAACCTGTGGTTATTACTTGCCACCTTCATCTGTCCAAAGGCTAGCACGTAACCTCCAGATGAAATAAATAAATGAAAATGTGTGCCAAATACCATCTTTTGATTTGGCACAAAAATGAGGTGAAGTCATTTCAATTGTCGTTGTTCATCCTTTTGCACCCAACAATTTTTAAGATGCTATGGGCCAGCTAACACACATAGCATTTTTTATTTTTATTTCTAAAGAAGGTTTTAGAGTTCCTAATCAAAAGGCATATTTTTGGTTATTTTAGATTTAAAGAGATTATGTTTAAAATTTAGATTAAAATGCCAAGCACGCAAAAAACACTACTTTTACACTTCTTGGCAAAAGTTCTCAAAATATACTTTGCTAGCGCCAGAAGAAATGACTTTGCCGGAGCAAACGATTATTATGATTTATGGGCCTTCGATGAATTTCATGAACACAGCGAGCAAAGCTCATATGGGGGAGAAATTGTAGGATCCACCGATATAAATAGTTTATTTATTTTTGGCATTCTGCCAATGAAACGTTAACTCGATTATTTATCCTTGAAATTTCAAAATACATATTTTATAAATAGTTTGCCCATTTCCGGCAAACTAAATTTTTAATTTAAATTTTTTATAGTTTGCTAGAAAATGGGCAAACGATACATAAATAATTGAAAAAGTATATTTTTTTCTTCATGTGAGAAGATTACAGGATAGCGATGCATAAAAAAATTAAAAGAATATATTCATTTTCTTCACGTAAAAAAGTATAATGATTCTAAGATTATAAATTAAAAAATCATAAGAAATAGAACAGTATTACAAGGATCGGAAGTTATAATAAACTCAAACGAACATCAAACAGTTAATACATAAGGACTACTTTTACTAAAATTCAAATTACAAAAATTGTAAAACATACAATATGACAAACTCGGAATACTTGAATTTTAAAAACAAACTGCATGAAAATTAATCTTACTAAAAGACTTACATAATAACTAATCTACTACATGACATTTTCAAATAAAATAAAAAATCAAAATAACACATAAAAATGTCCAACGGTAAATTCTTTTCTCTTCTTCATTTAATTCCTTTTCAAATTACGATTCTCTTCCTGGGTTTCATTAAGCAGATCCTTCAAGTTATTTTATTTAATTTTTTGATTATTTTAGCAGCATCCGGAGAATATTTGTATCTTCTACGACTTCCTTGAGATTAAATAGCGTGTCAAACTTCACATTACTTTGTGAAGTCGCTGTATCACCATTGAAAGAGGGTCTCTTTAACCGTGAGAATGATGTTAGTTTCATTTATAAACATATCTTCAACTTACTAAAAATAATTGTATCCACTATTCTTTTAAAATAACAAAACAAAGACAAAAGTGAATATAAAGAGATATTCAAGTAAACAATTAAAATTTTTTACCTTTGAAAGCACACAACTCCAAAACTTACGACTAGAATTTCTTGGAGTCTTTGATTTTATTATACCATATTCTTCACATTTACATACATCCAGTTCAACTGAATATAGAGACATTCTAGATCGTTGAAACGAATATGAAAGATAACTGGAATTGTGAACTCTTAGGCATATTATAGTTGAAAAAATTAAAAGAGAAAGCGAGAATCACTACCCGTTTTCACGTGAAAAAAAGAAATATTTTGTTTCAATTATTTATGCATCGTCCACGCATTTGCAAAAGAATTATAAAAAATTTAAAGTAAAAATGTAGTTCGCCAAAAAATTGCGAACTACCCATAAATATGTATTTCGAAACTCTGAGGACAAATAATTGAGTTTATGTTTTCTTGATAGTTCGCCAGAAAATAATCAAACTGTTCGTTTTGGTCTAGAATTTTAAACATATTTCCTTTTGATATGGAATGTCTAAAAAGTGTCTCTTTAGGTAAGGGACTCCAAGGTTATACCATTATTATAACGAGGGAGCAATATTCACCTTCTATATGGATAGAAAATTTTATTATTTTAGTATATGTTTTATCTTATTTTAATTAATATGCTTAATTAAGTAATGTACAAATTTAATTTTCTGAAATTTGAATTAGAACTCGCAAATTGATAGTGTAGATTATGCTCCGAAAAAGTTCAAAGAAAGAATTCTTTTTTTTTTTTTTCTAAAGAAAAAGATGTGCATTGATATTAAAGCATACAATTAACCATGATCCAAGATAGACCGGTAGAATAGCTAGTCATACAGTTGGCATTATTGCATGTCGAACTTAGTTCCTAGGATATTTACCCATAAAGCTTTCTACATTTACTTTTGCTCCTTCCTTTTGGCCATGACATTGGCAACCTGGTTCTGCTCACCATAGCAATGCTTAACCCAATTCGTTCAGAAGAAACCTGCATTCTTGAATAAAGAAGAATATTATTTCACCATCAGGAAAAAAAAAGAGTCATCCGCTAGTGATATTGATATAGCTATCAATTGGCATGTGTCTTGCATCTTGCATTAATGATATTTGATGTCACCATGATCTTTACTCATGTAGTAAGGGAATTTTACATTAGGACAATTCCTAATCCCTTCAACTAATTGGTCTGTTAGTCAAGCAACATATATAGTACAGCTGAATTCGTACTCTACAATTGAAAATTCAAAGCAAAGATTAAACTTTGATTTGATCCTAAATAAAAGCTACAATAAGTAGGAATGAATTGTGACAACTACGTGGTCTTTGTATCACCTAATAATAAAGCAGTTAACACGTCGTAAGCCATTGGTCCACGCTTGCTGCGTTTTCTTCACGAAACTATAAATTGGGCATGTTCAGCTTTTCTCTTATTGGTCTTCTCTTTTTTTTTTTTTTTTTTTTTTAAAAAAGTCTTCTCTTTTTTGTGGAAAACAACAGAAGAAAATAAAGCTACTTCTGCTGATCTGATCCTGGTTATAATCAACTTTTATCTATGTCATTTTCAACTTTACTCCTAATTATTTCCTCAACTTTATTTATTTATTTATTTTGAATAGAAAAGAAAAACATCAATCAACGAATATTACGTTATTAGTTACCTTCCACGCTCTTTGGAATATTAAAAACAGAGGCTTTTCAGTTACTTTCTTTTTTATTTTTGAATTGACCCGTTTCTACTTCTGTCTAAATTGGCCATTTTAATGTGTTTTTTTTTTTTTATTGATATAGGTTACTTTTTTTATTCTTAAATACTTATTATTATTAATACTTATTATTTAACAGTTCAAGACACTATAAAATATACTAATTTATGAAACGTGTACCGCACATTTATTTTATATTACTTAGTATAACATTTAAATTATAAATAATAAATTTAAAATGATCCCCATATTTTTTAATTTTCTTTGAGCTAACAAAAAAAGAAATTCAAAATATATCAAAATAAAATTAAAACTCATAATTAGAAGCCAGAAGATCTTATCTTATTAACCTCTAGTAGCATGTATTGTACTTTAATTTAAAGATGAATACATGTCCAAATATATGTACAGATGTACATAAAATAAAAATATTATGTCATAAAAGTTATTCCAAGTATGCATGAAAATTTAAAACTAAATTTATATATATTTTAGTCTCACCATGGTCAGCCCAATACTGTTATAAATTATACAAACTAAAGAAAGTAAAATGAGAGGGAGACGATTATATAGTAATTATTACGAAGTATTTAAAAAAAATATAATTTTGCATGAAAAAATATTAGTACAACAAATAAAATCAATAAATATGAATAAAAATCTATCTTTTTTTTTATTACTTTATGAGCATTTGAAACTAAAAATAACGAATAGAAGAAATAAAGTTAACCAAATAAATTGTGAAGAATAAAGAAAATGTTAATAATACAAATTAAAGGAAGGAGAAAACAGGGAACAAAGCAAACAAAAAAACCGTAGTGATTTTTTCACAATTTCTTGAAATATTGTATTTAAAATATCTTTTCTTACTTACGAAAAATATTAAATCAATAGATAGAATTTAAATAGAAAGAAAATAAAATGAACTATAGATAAAAGAAAAAAGCTTCACATTTCACTACTTATAAGAAGATAAAGAATGTGAAAAGGTGATGATTGTTTCAAACTCAATAATTAACGGAAGATTTAAGAAATTTTGTAACATAAATTATTAACGAAGGAAATTTTTAAACAGTTTGTGTGACTCCTAGAATTTAAATTCTGCCGTTAAGTAATTAAAATTATTATTTAAATTAAATATCTAATCAAAATTTTGAATTAGTAAAAGGACAAAATAATAATCTTATTTAACTTTGTGACTTCCCACATTTTAGAATTTAGAATAATTTAAATTTCTTCTTATTTTACCCTTGAATTGTTGTCTTTGAAATTAATTATTGACTATTTGAAAATATAAGTTATCCTAGTTTAACTCACTTGCATTAAATATTTTATATTAATAACATTCACTCGTAATTATACTTCCACCATTACACCTATTATAAAAATCTGAATTTGAAAAATATTATATTGGACAAACTTAAGATAAAAAATGGAGAAGGAAACAAAAATAGTTTTGAAACTTAACTTATGGCCCCAAAAATATTTCTAAGAATTTTTTAAAAAAAGATTTAAATATTTTTCATTTGGAATAGAAAGAAAATTAGAAGTTTTCTCATTTCACTTTGCAAGACTTCTATGCATTAATGTTGTTTTTCCGTCTCCCAAAATTTTATTTATGATTGTATATATTTTTAAAAAAAGGCACAAAAATTAGAAAGATGACTAAACAAGGATAATATGGTAAACTTACATAGTTTTTTAAGGAAAGTGGAAATAAAAAAAGTGATATCTATTCAGAAATCAAGAAAGTATAATACAATATTTCGTTTGTTTCAGTTTATTTTTCTCATTGTTTAAATTTTATTTAAAAACTATATATTTTTTTCATTTAAACTTTGATAATTTTTTAATATTAACTTTTCATATGACATGTTCAAAATAATAAAATTAGAAAACACTTTTCTACATTGTATAGAATTTTAATTTAAAATTTAAAAATAATTTTTATTTTTTTGAATTTCATATCAAATCAAAGTACTAAATCAATACTACATAAATAAATTGAAGCATAATTATATTAGTTATCCACCTTATTATAAATAATTAACTTAAATTACTTGTTAATTTATAAAATTAAAATACAACTAATTATATTTTTTTTTTTATTTTACCTTTACGATTATTATTTTTGAAACATTAAAGAAGTTATTTATACAATTTAGTAAAATATTTAATTTTAACTTGTAAAATAAAACTGATCAAATAAGGGAGTATTTATTGGTCTCAATCATAAATTAGTGAGAGAATACAAGGACCATAAATTTTCCCAATTTAGAAACTTCGACCCGAAATAAACCGGGTCAAATCATCGGGTCTGTCTCAAACAAGATCCTCCACAAATATTCTTTTGTTCCAATAATAATATTCTTTTATTTTATTTCCTTTTTCCCAGTGTGTAAGCAATCTCATAGTTGCTTTAATTTTTTCCCACTTATTTCCATTAGATCTATCAATAATTTTTTCTCCTATGCTTTGAAGAAATCGAAAAAACCAAAATTTTAGAGACCAACAAATTTTCTGGCATGTCAGTGGCTGGAGAGGCGGTAGAGCATGTGAATTTTCCAGCAACAATGGCAACAAAGGACCGGTCGGGATGTTGTAACCCGGTAAAAAAATCCGGCCCGGTTTCCTTGGACCATGTATTATCAGCTTTAGGTGAAACTAAGGAAGAAAGGGAATTAAGAATCAGAAGTTTGTTTAGTTTCTTCGATTCTGACAATGTGGGGTACTTAGATTATGCGAAAATTGAAAAGGGTTTGTCTGCTATGCAAATTCCAGCGGAGTATAAGTTTGCTAAAGAATTGTTGAATGCATGTGATGCTAATAAAGATGGAAGAGTTGATTATCAGGAGTTTAGGAAATATATGGATGATAAGGAAATGGAGTTGTATAGGATTTTTCAGGATATTGATGTGGAACATAGTGGATGTATCTTGCCTGAGGAATTATGGGATGCCCTTGTAAATGCTGGTACTTTACTCTTATTTTGTTCATTTTTTTTGAAGCGCTTATGATATTGGTTTTTTTGATCATTGGGATAGTAAGTGGTGTGGATGTACAGTACAACTGTTTATTATTGAGAATTTGAACCATTGAGGTCTCAGAACTAGTTTGATAAGTTCGGATTATTTGTTCAGGTACACTTTTGAAAGTTTAAACCTTAAGTGGTCGTTTGATAGTGTTGTAAGAGTAATTACTTAATAGGGTCTATTAGTAATGCTGGGATTGGTTATTCTGGTATTAGTTATGCCGGGATTAATTCTTATTCACTGTTTGTTTCGGTGTATTAAAGGTTGTTTTGTCCTTATTCATGCTTATCCATGTATGATAAGCCTTGTATTGCTAATACCATGGCGTATTATGTATTAGTATAGGGTTTAACTAATACATGTACTAGTTACAATAGGCTGAAAATCCTACCAAACAAAGGATTAAATAATACCATGACTAATTCCTGGATTAGATTTTCTAATACATTCTACCAAACGATCCCTAAATGGCTTTGCAATGCAAGTTGAGGGTAAGTGATCAATTTCCAAACTGGACTTGTTGGAAGTTTGTGCTTAAATGTGTGCCTGTTCGAGCAGTGGAATGTCCGTTTTCTGATACTTCCTGTTGGGTCCAGAGATACCCATAGGAAGAATAACCATAGTTACTTAATTAGAATAAACAAATGAATGAAATTCAGATGGTATGTCAAGTATCCTTCTGAGTTTTGCACTTGTTGCACCAATGTTACTGTGTTAAAGAATTATGCACTAGGTAATCTCAAGTACCACAAAGTCCTCAGAGAGATTTACCACCCAAAAGAGGAAACTTTCCTTATGTACCTTAGCACCAAGCTTCCTTCCATTTAATTGTTCTTTGGAACTTTCTTTTAGTGTAGTACTTAACTTTTCTGCTAAGAAGCGTACTCTCGGCATTTTCTCTGCAGTCTCTGTGGCACATATGAACATGTCTGCCAATAGTTGCACCACTGTATATTGCTCACTCGTTGAGAAGATACCTCAAGTCATCATATGGGTATATAGGTATCTATCTCATTACCTTCTATCCATCATAACGCCACTCATGGTTAGGCATATAGGGGTTGTATCTTGTCCACAACTCCACCTCACACTGTATTCTTAGATTTTCAAAACAGATACTATGCACAGTGCGCGTACATGAATAGTTGTCCGTATGTATGAATAGTGATATTAGGCATTAAAACCCCCATATAAAGACAGTATACCTATGTATCTATTCTATGAATGTATGCATCAATAACACTCAGATGCTTCAATCCATCCTTATGTTCAAGTTGTTGAGGTCTGAAAAGTAAAATTTTCATTATAGACTTGCATCTCAAAATTAAGTTGTTTTCTTGAAAAGTTCCTCATCTGATGAATTTACCATGATCTGGATATTCAAGTATTTTTGTGGATGGTTCCAGAGCCCTGCCTTCACAGGGTAGGGTGGTTTGCGCACACACCACCCTCCCAATACCCCACTTGTGGGATTACAATGGGTATTTTTTGTTGTAATCTGGGCTTTGAAGATTGTGGTTTGATTCTTGGCATTTTGCTGAATTTGGTTCTGAATTGGTTGCTGAATTGTTGGGGGTCTCTTTACCAGGGAGTAGTGATCGATTGATACAAACCCAATCTATTGAATTTTTTTGTTGAATAAAATTATTGAACGCTGATCTACTGGTCTGGGTTGGCATTTCTCACTTTATTTATTTGTATTTCAATGAATAGATTACTTTAAGCTCAAAAGTATAAAGGTTTCAGAAAGGTGCTAGCACAGTTTTACAAAGTTACATGTATACGGAGGTTTACAAATTAATAGAATTCACTAAGCCATTTATATCGCCTATATAAAAAGGTGTTTAAGCAACTATGCTTTAAATACAACAATCTGCAAGTGCTTTTCCCTCATTGTATCTCCTACTTTATTACTTCCATAAGGACCACATAATTCACATGGGAGTTTTTTCTCAAAGTTGTTCCCAGGCACCATCTTTAAGCTTCGTCTTTGTGTGTGGTTGCTATTAGAGGCGCCTCAATCTATTCTCCTTTACACTGGATCTGCAATATTCATTTACCCAGTAGATACAAATTGTGAAATGATAAATTCCTCGCGTTATAGCATTTTCTTTAACTTGTGATCACCAATTTCTACCGCAAGATGGTATTTGAAGCTTTTAGTTTTGGAATTGATAAGGTGATGGCAGGTTATCTTAATAGCATCGAGCAGATATGGGTATCTTTGACTCATCATACCTTATCACTTGATCATCCATCTCACCCTTCATCCCCCCTCCTCCTTTTTTTTTTTTTTGTGGGATAGGTACCCTGCTTATCTTACCTGTACTGATACACATGATTGCAGTTAAACAAGGTAAAATGACTGTGTGTGTAAAAAAATCACTTTACAGCAAATTGGTGCATTATGCTATTTTAGTTCTTCAGTTTTTGCAATGAGCAAGATGTTAATGTTTAACTGTTTGCAAGAATTGTAGTAGTACTAGTATGACACACTGAAGTGCTCGCTTCTCTAAGCTCAGATGGCTTTTGATTTCTCTTCTACTACTTTTTCACCACTTTTAGTCTGATTTTGAAGATGCTCTTACACTTTCTTCTCTGGTGCCTGTGAAAAATAATTTCTCTAGTTCCTAATTTTAATTCGTAGAATATATTTGGTGGGACTTCTTCAATTCTTGGATTTCGAAATATATGCAGATTAGATTGTCCAGGTTTATACTGAGTTACAGTGTGTGGTTATTAAGTTGTCTGGTCAATGATGATATGATGCAATAATTCATATTCTTATAGCTATATGATGCTTACGATGGCCATGATGTTCTCTACGAGTTACTCATAGTTGAGGAGAACTGTTCTTTCATCAATTTGGTTCACTCTTTCTTTCTCCCTGCTCTAGAAAAAGAATTACATTTAGATGAGTTTGAGTTTACAATTACAAAATGAAGCTGGGGTCCAGCATAATCAGGTCAAGTGTTGGTGTTTTCATATTTTCTGGTTTGTTTTCTGAAGCAGCTTTTGTAAGCGTCAGGGAGATTAATTTTTCTGGGTTGCTTTTTGAAAATAATGAGGAAAACAACACAACTATCCCTTGATCCATATCCATTTCAGCTTCTTTTGAGTCGGTTTATTTCTAATACTTAATAGTTTTTCTCTGTTCTCAACTACCTTTATCATTTGACAAATCTTTCATCACCCCCTCGTATCATCATAATGACATGCCAAAAAACATAGAAAAATGGGCAAATCAACTAAAGACCTCTAAACATAGGAAGCTTGCCTTCATTTCCTACACCCTTAGCCAAGTCATCATTCCTCAGACCAGACCTGGCAATGGGCCGGTCCGGGTCAGTCCGGACCATTTGGTCCATGGCCCGGCCGGGCTCCGGTCCGGGCCAGGTCAATCCGGGCCGGATTAATCCTGTCCAAAATGATTGATCCGGACCGACCCAACCCACGTAAACAGTATCCGAGCCAACCCGTTTTATAAAAAAAAAATT
>JBDJHY010000097.1:13059447-13070296 GCA_039654485.1 Withania somnifera | reverse complement strand
ACGGAACCATTGAGGCACCTCAAAGGACACCCCAAAAAATAATGGGTTGATACGTGTTAGGATCAACCCTTTTACGAAAAAAGAAAACAAAAGAAAAAATTGAAAGGACAACTGGCTCAGTTGTCGAGAGACTCCAGTGTTTGCATAATGCATGTGCCAAATTTTGACTTAATTCCTCTGCATGATGTTATTGAAGATTACGAGATGGCTAAGCATCAAACAATTCTGAATTTAACAAAAAAGAATTCCTCCTCTTCCAAAGCAAGTCTGAACTTTACCTTTTAAAATCTTGTCTAATATATTGTTTTCATATTTAGAGGAAGGGGTTGATCTCCACTCCTCATAATTAGAAGTATTTAAAAAAAATATCACAGTTGGACGGTCTTGATAATAAACAATTTGTACTCATAATATTCTATAATTTCTCCAGGGATGAAGCTCTACTTTTACTCTAAATTCAGAAAAATAATCACTCTTAAAATTTCATTACCATGAAGTCACACTATTGACTTCCTTTTGGGTGGTGCATTTTAGGGCATAACTTTGTCTTATCTGCATGAAACTCAGAAACTACATGTCTCTTTCGCAAATCCAACTTGTGACTGTTTTATGTTGTTTATGACCCTAGTGTTCTTCTGCTGATAATTTCTAATAATTCCTATCTCATCATCATATTGGAGGCTTGCTAGAGCCAAACAGACTTGTGATGCATCACTCTTTGCAATATAAAGAACCCCAGTAACATCCACTTCCATCTCAGCACCAACCTCAAACTGCATTTTAACAGTAGAAATGTTCACTTCTTCATATGCAGAGTGATCGAAACAAGTATCAAGAATTGAAACTCCTGGTTTTAAAGGGTACCCTGAAAATTGTTTCAACAGCTCTGCTTTAACCACTGTGTATTTTGTTACCAGAATCAATGATCATCCCACCTTTGCCAAAAGCTGAATCTTGAATAGCCACCCCACCGATAGTAAGCTCGGATAGATTGAGAAAATAGAAGCTCAAAAGCTGTGGATTTGCTAACATTCTAGTGTATGAAATAGGTGTAGAATTCTTGAAAATTGAAGTGTCACTGTCACCCCCAAATACTATTGAGCCAGAGGAACAATAGGAGAAATCACCACCAAAAGTCTCAAATGTTTGAGATATCAAATAAAGGTCACTTCTTCCAAGTCCCATAAGCCCGGAAGCTAAACCAAAAAGACCTTTATTATTCCTTCCACAACCAAAGACAAAATTCTCAACGGAAGTGCTTCCAAGAACCAAATGATCTTGGCCAATTTCGCCTATAGTGTAGGATCCGTCACCAAAGCTAACGACATAATTACATTCTTTTTCATCACACCCTCATAATCCTGAATTTCCAGTTGCAGATTGAAGAGTTCGACAAGCCGATGAGTTGCATGGGATCGAGTGATAAGTAGGACAAACAGACGGGTTAAACAGAGGTTCTGGTTGATTATAACACTGTCTACAAGGTTGGCACTGGACCCATGTGAGATCACTTCCTGTGTCCACAATCACTGTCGCGTTTCGACCACCTAACGTTACGGTGACAATGTAGTTTAGACTATGCAATTTGACACCAGAAATTATAGGAATTTGTGTTTGTGATAAAGTCCCGACTTTTCCAGAAATGATGCTTTTGATACTGGCTTGTATTGACTGAACTCGAATATCTTCAGCTACCAGTTGTTTCTGCAGTTTTCTGTTCATGTCACTTATTGATCCTGAGCAGTAATCTTTGTGTTGCATTTCCAATATTGTTGCTCCATTTTCACTTCCTGGACAACCAATGTTTCTAGTTAAGAACACAGTTCGAATAAGTATTCCTATGATTTAGGAAAGATAAAAAACAACATAATTTCGTTACTTCCTTAAAACTTGGCTTGTATAGCAACAGAAGATATGGACATGTCATAAAATCAGATAGAAAACGTTGTGAAGTTAATATTAGTAGTATTTTCAATAGCTTACAATCTGTAAGCCTAGTGAAGAATAAATTAAAGTGGAAATGTGGGGTGTTGAAGGTGACATGCACTATAAAACCATGAAAAGAAGCAAAACTATTAGATCCCTGTAAAAGATTTGATAATATCAAAAAGAAATAACGAAGTGCTAAATTTATGCGGATGACAATCTGGCTCTACAATCTTGTTTTTCCCAAGACACACTTGATTTTTGAGAATAACAATATGGGCTGTTGCTCTGTTGTGTTTTTGAGGTGAAGAATTTGTTCATTGCATTATTGACAAATGCACCATTACTTGAAGTGAGCAGAATGAAACGAAGAAGAAAAAGTAAATATGGCCAAATAGACATTGTTTATTAAAGCTTGCAACTTTTGAAGATGCGGATGGAATGCAGGGAGAAAAGAAAACAGGATGGATGGAGAGAGTGGAGTATGGATGAGATGCTTAGGAGTTAGAACAAAAAGAGAGGCTGGCTATTACCAAGAATTTAAAGTTTATGATTTCTAAACTTGTTATAATTCATTTAGTTACTAATTAATTATTTGTATCGATTTAATGGATTTCCTAATACAAATATGTAATATCTTGAATCGGTAAATTCTAATTAGAAGACATACATGTTTTTCCATTGTGAAAGTGGATCTAAATGGAATTAAGTATTTATACATATTTAATAAAGTAGTGATAAGTACGCTTTATCCTTTGTTTTCTTCAATTCTCTAAAGTTTCAGGACCTGTGGCAAATGTGGAAAAAAATAGTAGTCGTTTCAGGCGTACTCCAGTTAGCTCTTCTCTTACAAAGCCTTGTCTGTTCGATTGCTTGATTCTATCATCTATGATTGAGTTGCGAAAATTTTCTGTAACTACTAATTCCAATGTTGTAAATATGTCAATCTTGACCTCGCCTAACTCAGTGTACTCTTGAGCCTATCACAAAGGGAATTCATGCAGGCAACTCATAGCCTAATATGAACCTTGAGTCATCAAAGCCTTTCTGACTCGGCTTGGCCCGACGCCTTACGCGACTGGCGCTTCAAAAGGCAAAACTCTCGGTCGTAGTTTGGCGACCCCAAAGGTCGAGTTTGTATTGACACGATAGGAAGCGAGGTTGATATTTTTTCATTGGGGCTCACCGAATAAGAACGATGGATAAGAGAACTGAGTTGGACTAAAAAGCGCTTGAGCGCCGTTGGTCGATTTACTTTGTTCCTCTCCAACGAGTCAAGTGGCTTTCACTTCACTGAGTTGTGGTTCTAAAAAGAAACGTCTCTGTGGTGCGCCCTATCACCCTAAATCTAAGCGATAGAAGCCTCACTATCTTTGTATGCTTTCGCTGCCCATGTCGAAGTCTTCCTACTTATCCATTGTTACAATCTGATTCAAAAAATAAGAAAGAAAGAAAAATGGTGTTCTATCTTTCTCTTTTCGTTGTTCGGCTCGATAGAATTGTTTAGAATCCTCTCCTAGCAGTTCTCATCATTTTTGGTAAAATCAAGTCCACCGATTCCAATGGAAATATCTTCACTTGAAATAGCATTATTCTAAGATACTGTCAGACTTTATTACTGGCAAGTAAAGGACGAGGGCGGAAACTACAATAAATTCTTCAGGTTGTTACATCTGGATTCTCCATGTCAAAACCTATTGTGAATTTTGCATATCCTTTAGGTGGTTAAGACGGGTAAGCGTAAAGACATAATAGTTGAAATGGCTTTGACTTTGATGATAAATTATGGAGTATCAAAGCATCTATGTGTTGAAGCATTCACTACTTCTATTACCGGGTTGTCTTATTGAGAATAACAAGAGTATCTCTCAATACTCAAAATTTCATATCTGAAGCGAGTTTTCAAGAAATTGCGAAGTGCTCTCTTTATCATCTCATGCCAGATGCAACATTTTTTTTCCTTCTCGCGAACCACGGGAGCGCCTAGCGCCCAGAGAAGCTTGGTAAAGGGAGGTTTCCCCTTTGAGGAGTAGCACCTGTGGCTAGATTGAATCCTCATTCTAATATAGGTAGTTTTTTAAAATTTCATTTTGTGATAATATGTTGATTTATTGTCATTGATATTTAATGAATTTTCTAATATAAATAATTAGTATCTCGAGAATTGATAAATATTAAGCAGGACACTTATGGATTTTTTTCATAAGGAAAGTGGATCCCCATAAATTTAATTAATTTTTAATGAATTTCTTAATATAAATATGAAGTATCTCGAATTGGTAAATACTATTAGGGAGACTTACAGATACAAAACGACTTTTTCTTTGTTTGGTGGAGATCTACTCGGACCGTCTACCTCTACTTCCCTTCCGCTCATAAACAGCCATCCAGCAAGGAGACAAAAAAACTCATGCTCAAAATATTTTATGTTCGAGCACGGGTTTGTCGGAAAAAAGAATTAAATGAATTCAAGTAGAATTTTCTCGAACGTATCAATAAGCTAGACCCATACTACAAGTTGTTTCATGCCATAAATAAATTTGGACACTCAAAAAATCTATTGGACCCAATATTTTTTCCAAAACAGTCAACTAAATAATTAACTTTAACTATAAAAACAATACCAATAAAACAATGACATTTGACAATTTTTTGTCCAAATAGTTATAAAAAAAAAAAAAAAGCATCATCTTCTTCTACAATAGTTTTGTTGTTTGTTTTTTGATTTTTTCTATGCACTTAGAAGGAGTTTGAATTTTCCTAATATTTAAACAAGACACATTTCTAATCCGACTTTGAAAATTATCAACTATTTGCATCGTAGTGAATACATCTCCACCATCGAGAAACGTAGCACAAATCCTATAGCCATCACCAAATCCCAAATTCAACTTAGTTTCTTGGCATCTACTATTGACCCTTCACTCAAGTATGCAATTCATAGAATGGTGTGTGGCACTGGCAACACCACCGTAACATCACTGCCCCAAGTCACCTGCAACGACCACCCCTTTCTTCTCCAACCAAAATCAACTCCATTTACCCGCCTCCGTCATCTCCTCCTCCAGTTTTTTTTCAAATTTAAGCTCCTTCAATGGTGAATGAAGGAAAATGTGAAGAAAAACTAATCAAGACTTCATCAGCTCCAACAACCACTAATTAAAGCCTTAATCAACTAAATCAGAAGAAGACTCCCAATATAAAGATTACCCAAATCGACAATAACCGATCCATACATGAGCAATCAAAATCTCAATAAAAATCAAGTCCTCCTAAACGTCCTGCCATCTGGGTCGGATTCAAATCCCCCAAATATTTTTCCCAAATCAAAGGTTTCACATAAAACTAGGGTTTACAACAGTTGTTCCCCAGGTAATCTTTACAAAAACAACTAAAATACTCCAACGAATTGCCCCAAAATGCAGATCTGTAATCTGTTAGCTATATCCATTTTGTAGGGCAACCATTTGGTGAAACTGTACCAAAAATACTGACGAGGAATAATAAAAAAATGGACTTTGAATCAATTGTTGAGTAAGTAACTTCTGTATTCAAGTTTTATTTGCAAATTCCATGATATGCTGTCACGAAGGTGCTGTTCATAAGAAAGCACTTTATCAATTAGCAGCACGCCTCCATGAATCTCACAAATGAGATAATGTAATGCGGTGAATATGTTGTTGTATACAAATTTCTTCTGAAAAAAGGGTGGTGATCCCCTAGTTATTCTTCAAGAAAATGGAGAAGATGAGAAATGGGGGGAAAAAGTGAAAAATAAAATAAAAAGGGGTAAAAACTGTAACAAGGATGATATAACAAACTCAAAATAAAATTGATTTGGTTTAGAGGCACGTTAAATATTTTTTTGAAGATAGTTGTAATCTCTACCACCAACAAATGAAAGAATAAATAACTTTATTTTTCGGATTCAACTAATCCACAAAACAAGTAACATTCAAAAATATTGCTTTTGTATTTTTGAATTAGTGATTTCACCTTTTGATCAACATCTCCCACGAGCAAACGAAACAATAAATAACAACTTTATTTTTGGAATTCAACTAAACCACAAAATAAGTAGTAGTGAGAAATGTTACTCTACTATTTTTGAATTGGTAATTTTACCTTTTGATCAGTGTCTTTCAAACACTTCTCAAGATAAAGTGTTTGTTTTGAAGTGCTTTCTTTTTTTAATGAAAAACCAACACTATTTTTAGGTAAACACTTTTGAAAGCAAAGCATGTAATTAATAAAAAAGTTACTAGTAAGTTCATGAATTTAAAAAATGAAAACTTTGTCTTTCAAGAATCTAAAACGTACAAAAGTAAATGAAGAATGAATTGTTAAACTAATGTTCATGTATTTTGCAATTAAAAAATTTCATCAAATAATTTTATGTTTCAAAAATTTATTGAAATATTACTTTTACGTTTCAAAGTTTATTGAAACATCAAACTTTAATAGTCCCCCACTTGTTTCAAGAAATTTTATTTTTATGAAAAATTTTGAGACATTAATCTAGTAACATGCATAAATAATTGTGTCTTTTGGACTTAAACCATTAGGCAGTGAAGACTTTCTAAATCATTGACTACCTAGTGAATGAATCTTGAACTAAGTAGTTCATTGAATGAAGTAGAAAAAAATACTCCACGCACATTACTATATTCCGATGGAAATCAAAATCCTTTGATACCTTACGACAATGTGTCTTGAATCCTTTTAACTAAGTGCTTTAAGATTTCATGTTAAAATCTTATTGAAGCAGTCTCCACTTCGCACCTAACACGGTGAATTCATCAAGAGTAACTTTGCATGCTCCGACCAAATAGTCTATGAATTCATTAAGAGAATATAATCTCATCCTCTTTTACGACAAAGTATCGACAAATCTATCAAAAGTAATCCTAAACACTCCAATCGAAATTAATTTATTGACTTACTAAGAGAATATAATCTCATCCTCTTCTTTAGTAGGAATATTGATAAATCTATTAAGAGTGTTCTTATTTACTCCAGCAGCGATTGGTCTTGTAGATTTATAATGAGAAAAGAATCTCAACTTATGCACATCTGCTCACTCTTTAAAAATAGAAATTTAATTGATGTGCTTCACAATTGTAACTTTACTTGTTTTTCCCTTTGAACCCAAGATTACATTATTAGGTAGGATTACCAAAAAAAGACAATAAATTTATAACAAACTTTATTCCCGTACCATTACAAATTTCTACCACTAACTCCTTGCGCAATCCTTTAGACAAAGGATCTGCTAAATTAGATTTGGACTTCACATATTGAAGTGATATTATACCATCCTGTAATAATCTTTTCACATGATTGTGTTTGAGACAAACTTATCTCGACTTGCCATTATAACAATCACTTGAAGCCTGAAATATAGTAGCTTTATTATCACAATAGATAGTCAAAGATGGTGTCGGCTTACTCCATAAAGGAATATCTATAAGCATACTCTGCAACCAATAAGCTTCTTTTGCAACAGAAGACATAGCATAAATTCTTACTTCATGGTTGAGTGAGTATTACATGTCTGCTTCTTTGATCTCCAAAAGAGATTGCCGCTACAACCGGAGTGAAAATCCAAACAGTAATAAATTTAGAGTCATTTGGTTAGAATTTCAACTAGCAATACTGTAGTTTTCAAGTACTGCTAGAAAGGAAGAATAATGTAGACCAACATTAATTGTACCTTTTAGATACCTTAAAACACGAATTAAGGCATTCCAATATTCAGCTCCTGGGTTGCTAGTAAACTTGCTCAAATCTTCATTACATAACCAATATCTTGTCTGGTACAATGCATCACATACATAAGACTCCCAATAATTTGAGAATATGTCAGCTGATCAAGAATATGGTCAGAGTTTCGCACTAGTTTAATGCTAGGTTCAAATGACGTAGGAGCAGGTTTGTCATCAAAATGACCAAACCTCTTCAAAACTTTCTCAATATAATTTGATTGAGTAAGAGTCAAACGATTAGCTGATCTTCTAATTTTAATGCCTAAAATCACATCAGCTTCTTCAAGATCTGTCATTTCAAACTAAGAAGCAAGAAAGGATTTTGTTTCTCTGACTCTTCCAATATGAGTTCTAAAGATCAACAAGTCATTTACATAAAAACAGATTATAACACCAAATTTTCATGAAATTTACTAAATATATAGACTATCACCACCATTAATTAAATAGCCATTAAAAATCATAACTCTTCAAAAATTCTTATGGAGTTTGTTTTAATCCATAAAGAAGTTTACAAACTTTTGTTCTTGATCAGGAATGAAAAATCCTTCTGATTGATTCATGTAAACTTCTTCATCTAGATCTCCGTTTAAAAATATTGTCTGAACATTTGTTGGATGAATTACAAGACTATGAATTGTTGTTAAAGAAATCAAGAGTCGAATAGATGGCATTCGAGCTACAGGTGCAAATATATCAAAATAATCACTATCTTTCATTTGAATAAAACCTTTTGCTACCAAACGAGCTTTACCTTTTGCTACCAAGCGACCTTTGTACTTGTCTAAAGTACTATCAGGTTTCAAATTCTTTATAAAAATCTATCTACAACCAATAGACTTATATTCAGGAGGAAGATCTGATAAAATTCATGTATTATTTGACATGATAAAATGCATTTCATCATCAATAGTTTCAAGCTAAAAAGCTTGGTTAGATTTTTTTTCAAAGGCTTAACTATTTTTCTTTTAAGAGGAGACATAAGAGAAATTGCATCTTGTTCGATAGATTTGTTTTTCTTAGAAAATATATGCTCAAGAAAATTAGCATGTAAAGATTCAATAATTGTGTGAGGGCTTGGGATCTCAAGATTTAAGAATCTATAAGCTTTACTGATTTGTGAATAACTAATAAACACACAATCTACTTCGTTATAGCCAATCTTAGTCATATGTTGATATGGTAATTTAACATGAGCCAAACAAATTCATACTTTAAAATAATTTATATTTAATTTTCGATTCTTTCAGAGTTCATAAGGAGATGCATCATGTTTCCTGGAAGAAATTTAATTAAGAATATGACAAGTTGAAAATAAGGCTTCAGTCCACAGATTTTCAGGCATACCAGATCCATAAAGCAAAGCATCAATCATTAATATGAAAGTCTTTTTTTTTCTGCTACACCATATTGTTGTGATGTATAAGATGTAGTTAGTTGTTTCTCAATATCTTTTTTTCACAAAAATCAATAAAATCTGCTTTTAAGTACTCTTCACCCCTGTCAGATTTGATTGATTTAATTTTCAAACTTAATTTATTTCGAACTTCTGCTTTACATGTTTTGAAAGTCTCAAAAGCCTCATCTTTTGTTTTCAAGGAAAAGACATATGTATATCTTGAGTAGTCATTAATGAAAGTGATAAAATATCTCTTTTCATGACATGATAAATAATTTATCTCACAAATATCAATGTGAATCAATTTCAAAAGTGTAGATATTCTTTCAATTGGTTTAAAAGGCTTTTTTTTATCTTGCACTTACTGCAAGTAAGACACTTAGTAGTATTACTCTTTCAACAATCTTTAATTAATTCATTTTCGCCATAAGTTGAATGGACCTAAAATTCACATGACCAAGACGATCATGCCATAAATCTACAGACTCCAGAATATAAGCAGAAATATTTTATTTTCAATATTGAGTTTGAATATCCCATTTGTAGCATAAACTTTTTCAACAAACATACCAATTTCAAACAAAATAAATTAATCTGCCTCAAAATCCATTTAAAAACTACACTTCGAAAGAAGCATACCTGACACCAAGTTATTTCGGATATCTGGAACATGCAATACGTCCATCAAGAAGACCATCTTTCCAGAAGTAAATTTCAGTTCAACAATTTCTTTTCCCACAACCTTAACAGAGGACAAGTTTCTCTTATACAAAATTTTATTATCCTCTACTAATTCATAGGTTGTAAAAAAAATTGAACTACCTGATATATGACAAGTTGCTCTAATATTTATCCACCATTCCACTTGATCTTCTGCTACAAATGCTTCTGTGACCATTGTTACAAGTTCATCTTTTTTTATTGTTATTTTCTTTTCCTTTCTTCTTTTAAACGTTAAGAATTTTACAATCACGCGCATAGTGAATAATTTTATGACAATGATAACATTCTTTTGACTTAAAATTGTCATTAGCACACTTGATATCCATACTCTTCTTTGCCTTTGAAAATTTCTTACCGTCGTGTTCCTTCTTGATTGATATTCTTCAACCACATGAGCTTTCATGACAGGTTCCTTCAAAATATTGTTGTCACGATATCGTATCTCTTGTTCAATTTGCAAGTTTTGCAATAATTGTTCAAGAGTTAAATCTTCCTTTTTGTGTAGGAGTTTGCTTATGTACTCTTTTCAAGACGAAGAAAGTTTTGAGATAGTAGCACCAACATAAAAATTTTCGTCAAGAGCAATTTCAAATATAATAATTTTATTAGCAATAAGTTAAAGTAATTGTACTTGTTCAGTGATTAACTTGTCATCAACCATTTTGAACTTCATATGATTTGAAACAAGAAATTTCTTTGAACTTTCCTCTTCAGCCAAATAGATAGCTTGGAGAGTATTCTAAATCTTCTTAGTAAATTTATATTTAATATGATATTGATCATAATAATTATTGGACATTCCTCAAAGAATATAATTCTTGCATAAGTAACCATCATCTTGATATTTGACAGTTGTTTTCTCTAATGAAAGTAGTCTTATCCTTTGCTACCTCAAGTTAGGAGCATTAGGACAAGATTTCTCAAGAACATACGCTAACTTCAACCGCCTTGAAAAAAATTTATTTCACTCCATCTGAAAAAATATTTGCCATCAAATATTTCAAAATTAAAATTGCGTAATGATGAGACACTATTT
>JBDJHY010000097.1:13030892-13041184 GCA_039654485.1 Withania somnifera | reverse complement strand
CTGACGTTTTTGCGCCAAAGAATATATAGCTTAGTTTTGTGGTTGCTTATTAATTTTTTCTGAAAGATTATGGGGTCCGATCAAAGATTAGAATGACTGGAGACAGTCCATGCTCCACATGTATCGTTGCTTAAAGTAGTAAAGCAAAAGTAGTCGCACTAAAGCTTAATTCAAAAGAGATGGACCAGCCGAACATCATAATACATGACAAACAAACATTAAGAAAAGAATAGTTTATGTCAAAAACTATGTTTAAAAAGGGTAAGATAATAGCATTTAACTATTAACTAATTTTCCTGGTCATTCGTGGGATACCTGGGCAAATGAAATGCTACCATATATAGCCTTTATAATAGGGAATATTATTAGTATATCAACCCTCAAAGTGATACTAGATACCAACAGCATTTGGAAACATGAATAAGTTTGTACTCAATATATGGCTGTGGCTGCATTTCCCTACCAGGCCAATTGCTATGTATCATTAGCACTTGCCAAATAGGGAGGTAATTAATTAATACTGGAGTAAAAGCTGGTTCTTGGAATTAAGTCCCTTCTGCGTCTGTGGTCCTTACCGCACTAAACTAAACTAAGTAGTACTACTTTGGAGAGGAAGCTATTATAGCATTACCAACCAACCAAACAGGCTTATATGGGTTTCATTTCCTTTGAAAATTACACAATATATTAAATCCTCTTATTTTACAGATCATCTCAGTAAAAAAATTGATCAAGGATTTAGGAGGAAGCGCTAAGGTTTTGTAGCTGAATATGAGGAGGGACAGGACAATATGCAACTTGGTTTCCCTATTAAGTAACTTTTCTTATTTTCCTAGAGTAAACATTTATATACTCTTTTAAAATTAGTTTCATTTATTTTATGATTTTAGTTTCATCTTTTACTAAATAAATTTGATAAAATTATAAAAAAATATTTCATAATAAACGTTAAAAATAAGTTAACTATATAAATCATATTTTTTTATAAAGTGATTTTCATAATTTGACAATGTAAAACACCTTCTAGAAATATGTTTTTTTTTTTTTTCAAACGAATTGCCCAAACACAAATGGCTTTTGGGCTCTTATTGGGCTTACAGTACTGTGTGGCTAAAAATAAATAAAAGCCCAAGTACACTGTTAATCTATTCATCCGTTTTGGTCGGTGATCGGATCTCATAGAGTCAAAGTCACATGGTGGTTGGATTTGCCCTCTTTGTACAGCTATGACGCGTTGTTCTATCAATTATTTATAACAACTAGCTTTGTCAAATAAGATTAGGAATTTTTGAGTGCTAAACATGGAAAATCAAGTCTTTATGATTTGCCTTGCTGTGAGAGGGAAAGAATATAGCCATTTTTTTATTTTTATTTTTGAGATTGTAAGGGTAAAAGATTCTCAATTGTATCTTTAACTTTGGTTGTTTATCAAATATTATTACAAGCAAATTAAATTTTTAGTAATAATTGAAAATTTAAGTAACCTAATTATAAGGTCTCGACATACTCGTAAGACCTTTTAGAAAAAATTGAACTATATTGGATGATCATTAAACTTTTAAAATTTGTAAGTTTTATAACTTTTCAAGTTTCAACAAAGAAATTCAAAATTTCATTTTAAATCTTAGATTTATTTTGGAAGAAAATTTGACTTTTTGTTAAATGGTTTTTTCCCTTCTTCCTCCTTTTCAAAAGAAAGTAGAATGCCAAATTGTTATGTGTAGAGTGATATTGTGCATTCTATTATTTTATTAATGTGACATACAATTATCTTATACTAATATTAAGTATAAGTGCATGAAACGTATTTACATTTTATGTTTATATCAAATTAATGAATTTATGACATGCTTTGATAATTTTACTTAAAATTACAATTAATTAAATGTGTATTTTCCCATCCCAATTTATCTTGCTCAACCAAAATGCATTTGATTAAGTAGCGAAAAAGTATTTGCAACATTGCTAGTTTTTGTTAAAGGAGTCTCTGATAAATATCTTATTATATTACCTATAGTAAATGTCAAGTGGATCATTCTTTACGACTATAAATAATTTGAATAGTTACCTAAACAAGGCTTAATTAACAAGTTGATATAGCTCACTTTCGTGCCTAATTTGGTAGAGTGACAGAATATGCTTTCTGACCAAACTAATCACAACTCCATTCATCTATCATACGTTAAAAGAGACGACTGACCGTTATTCCAGTTAGCAGCATTATTTTTTGCTTTTTCCCTATTTCTTTCTTCAAAGAAAACAAACTTGAGTCTTTTACATGTATAAAAACTAACCTAAAATAAACAAACTCAGACCTAACATAAGCCTTACCCTAATTTGATGTGTAATACTCAACACAAACATGATATTAAAACAGACAAAGTTTCATCGTTACTTATTATTTTTTTAAAAAAAAAATTATAAAAAATTCAGGTCCACACTTGACAAAATGTGTACAATTAAATACTAAATAAATGGTTAACCGTCCAACAAATGTCAATTGAAGTTTTGTTATGTGGGAGAAGGAAATTTGATTCAGCAAGGAATGGAAAGTAAGAATGAAGATTGAAGTGCAAACGAAGATGGACCTAAAAAGTGTGAAGGAATATGGTGATGGGGTTTCATGGAACAGAGGAGTAATGCTAGGGAAAGGAAGTTTTGGGTATGTTTATCTTGCTAATTTGAAGAACCCCAAGTCGAAAAATCGTTACTTGCCATCAGTTATGGCTGTGAAATCTGCTGAAGTTTCTGTTTCAGGTTCAATTCAGAAGGAAAGGGAAGTTCTCAACAACATCAAGGGGTGTCCTTACATAATTCGATGCTTCGGAGAGGAATTTACATGTGGTGGGAATGGTGTAATGGCGTATAACTTGTTACTGGAGTATTTTTCTGGTGGAACCCTATCCGAGAGGATCAAGAAATTAGGGAACAAAGGATTTCCAGAATCTGAAGTAAGGTCTTATACCAGGTCTATGCTTAGAGGGTTGAATCATATTCACGCGATTGGTTATGTTCATTGTGATATGAAACCTGAAAACATTCTGCTTCTGCCGAATTCTAGCAAGGGAAGAACTGAATTTAGAGCCAAAATTGGTGAATTGGGATTGGCAAAGAAGGGAAATCAGAGCAAAAAGAGGAGATTAGAGCCTTATTGGAGGGGTACTCCGATGTATTTGTCACCTGAAGTTGTAGCTGATAATGTACAAGAGTCTCCTGCTGATATATGGGCTCTTGGGTGTATTGTGCTTGAGATGTTAACTGGAAAACCTCCGTTTGATCGGAAGGATGATATGAATGTTGAGGATGTTCTCAGAAAGATTGGGGAAGGACATGAATTGCCTAATATTCCAGGGGATTTGTCTAAGGAAGCGAAAAATTTCCTAAAGGGTTGTTTCGTGAGGAAGCCTACGTATAGATGGACTGCTGAAATGCTGTTAATTCATCCGTTTGTTGAGGGTTTAAGTGATGATGATGGAGTGGAAGAACAAGAGGAGGTTGAAGATATAAATGAAGTTGATTCTATGCAATTGGTTACTGAGACTGACGATGAATTTTCCTATTCTCAAGAAGATTGGAGCTGCATATCTGATGAGGACTCCCTTGGTTACTTGTCGGGAGATGATAAAGAGGTTACCGAGGATGAAATGGCCTCTTGTTTTCTTGAAGAAAGGATGAGCATTAGAAGCTCTAGCATTGATAGTGGTTTTAATAGTATGATTGAGACACCAATTCAAGTACCTTCGCGTAGTGCATCAAAAAATTCGCCCAAATATCCAGTAAAATTTACAATTTCTGCAGGTGTCTAGCACTAGGTGGTAAGACGGGGATATGATTCATTTGTTCCTTATTGGATACACTCTCTGTAGATTCTAGCAACTCATATTGTCTGAAATTTAATGATAACTTTTTAATTCTTTTATCCTTATGGCTGTCATTTGCCTAAACTTTTTTCTGTTTCCAAGTTCTAAACAGATGAGTTTTTTGTTTGTTCCTCCTTGTTTCTTTTTAAGCTTACCCTTTCATTTCTGAATTTCATATGCATAATGAATATGTATATGATAGCTCAGCTTCATTCTATCAGACTATTATTGTTCAGCAAACTAAGCTCTTTACGTTGTCTGGAATGTGCACGCGGAGCTAAACATGGATTACTAGATGGAAGCAGTTGTTTCTCTTTGTTATTGGAACTGTTTTGTTAACCACTTTATTCTCATGGTTATTGCAGGAATCTGGCTGGAGAACCAGGACTTTGAGCACTATTGTCTCAAGGCACTGTGATTATTGTCTGCTTACTGAAATACATGAACCACCTAATAAGTTGATAAATATATCCATAACCAGCTTTTGACAACATTTTCTGTCTGGAAGCCAAAAGTGTGCTTTTCTGAAATTTCATGAATTATATCCCAACTTATATGCACTGTGGAGGTTCTTTTACTAGCTCTTCTTTCCAGAGACTAAGGTCACTTATCCCTTACTCCTTTATCACGCTTTATTTATGTATTGCCTATCTGTTTGAGGTCAGTAATAGAATCTTTTGATGCTTTAGATTCACTTTTAGGGAAGGAAGAACGGATAGGTACAAAGAAGTAGGAAACTTTAGTAGCCATTTGTGTTGCTACGATTAAGCAGCCTATATAGCGAGGGAAAAGAAGCTATTTTAGTTTAATTTAGTGACTTGAGGAAGGGGAGCCTTGGAAGAACTGGTAAAGTTATTGTCATGTGACGAGGAGTCATGCGTTGGAAACAGCCTCTTGTAAAAATGTAGGGTAAGACTGCGAATAATAAATCCTTATGGTCCATCCCTTCCTCAGACCCCGTGCATAGCGTGAGCTTTAGTGCACCATACTGCGTTTTCTTTACTTGAGATAGTGTGACAAACTTTCAAGTTTTATCCATTTACATCATGCATCGTTAAACATGTTGCAATAACAATGAATCTTTGTCATCTTTCATGAACATAGTTACCAATAGTATTATGTGTAGCTCAAGTATATTGTTCTCCGTATCACTCACATATCAAGCTCTTTTTTTTTTCACTTGTCAAGTTCGTGATCTGATCACATTAGTTTTATATTGTTGAAAGCTATACTGTTCGGACTCTTCAAAAGTATTGACAGTTACATGTCGGATCTCCAAAAGTAGTGCATTTTTTGAGGATCCGTCAAGCGCGGAAACACTTTTGAAGAGTCCGAGCAATATTATTTGAAAGTGCAGAAAATTTCTGTAAGCTATCCCTGAAATAATTTATTAGAATCAGAGAAATTCAATTGAAGTAGGTGAGAAGGAAAACTATACAAACCTTGTGCATCCTTTGGTTGTGAAAAAACTAAAAGATCTTGCCAAGACCCTGATATATTCTGTCATTTCAAGTTTTGTTGAACTCACTTATCCTCGTTTGCTTTTATGTTTGCATTTCAGTTAATTTATTGGTGTTGTAAGACAAAATTACTTGTGCAACCCCTAATGAAGTAGTTATCTTTTAAACTGTAATTCTTAGTTTCCAACTTAGGCAGTGCTTGTCTGGATGTTGAAAAGCAAGAGTAATCTTTGTCCGTCCTGTTCTTAGGAAGGGGTGATAAATGATCATAGTCTCCTTACTATATGCTTTATAGCTAGCCCAGTTTACAGAAACTAAAAATGATATAAAGATGAAAGATAATGCAGAAAAATCAGCTGAATCAAAATTGCTGCTGAGCCAGAAGTGAATTTCAAGCCTGCTGAATGGTGGCTTCCGGAAATCCAATGCTGAGGGTGCTGATGCTGATGAGTCCTTTAACCAGAGGGTATTATATATTCATTGTGAGAAGGAATTGCAGGTATCACATTGATCTATTTCATTTTCTGGAATGTAGCTGCTCTCATTCATTTTCCCTTCTTCCTTCTATGCTTTTTAGACAGGGCTTCCTAAGTACTTACCATCTGTATTTTATACTCTTTAATACTTTTATGGCAGCTTCGATTCTTGTTACTTTGTGTACTTGGCTTGGTTCAAGAGAGCTCAATCATGTGTAAGTTTTGCGCTCATATGCACTAGCATGATTGAATGTTTTATTTTTCAGGTTAAACAGAATTGACATGATCATTCATAACTTTAACATTCATCAATCAAATATGCTCAGTTAGTCAATATGAGCCTCAAATTCATCCAAGGTATTAAAAGAATGTAGTGATTGGCCGTGATATATTTTCAGGAAAACTTTGCTACTAGTTTCAATTTCTTTTGGCATAGACATATACACAAAGAATTGGCACATAAGATTCATATATTCCTCTTACTCTACAACAAAAGAACAAAAGGTTTGAAAATTTATTTAATTTTGTTTCCATTGATTAACTCATTTGTTTTTAGTTTCTAATTTTCAACAGCAAATGTGCTGATTACAGTGATGAGTGGAGGTATTACTAGAAACGTAACAGAACCAGGAACCCCATAATTAAAAGCTAGCGCGCCTGCCAATCAAAGTTTTCTTGAAGAGGCACGGCTGATTTAGCCAATCAGAAATATCATGAAATCCCATGCTCTGCAGAGTTTGGGGTGCCCTCAGCATTGAGGAACATGTACTAGTGTGTACGTGCGACTCGTTTAGATCATGAGCCACCAAGATGACTAAAAGGTTAAATGTATATAATTTTCATTCTAAATTCAAACACTGATTTCATACTCTTTAAACTAAATTTATACGCTTAGATAAGCTGGTAGAAAGCACAACAACAATAAAAGAGTCATAAAATGAAAAAGGATCCTTACTAATAGTGTCACTCCAAATAAAAAAATAAAAAAGGATTACTAGATGAGTAAGTAAATGCCAAAAGTAAACTATTTGAATATGTACAAATGCAAGCCGATTTTTTCTTTTTGGTCTTCATTTGATGTACTATACTTTGTGTTAGGAGCCCGATTAAATTCGAATTAGTGTTTGAAAATCTAAAAGTCAAATAATTACTGATAATTGTATATTGAATTGATTGATGCCTATAATATAAGCTAAATAACATATTACTCACATGTATAAGGTTAAATTATTGTATATACCAGCTTAAGGCAAAGTTTAGCGTAAAGAATAGCTAAGTAATTTTGATCCATCGAAATTTACCTTGGTCCAAAATTAAATTAGAAACTGAACAAGCTAGTAATCACCTTTAAAGTCATCATTTTCCCTCTAATCGAAGTAAGAATATTTTTCCAAAAGTTACATTGCAAAAAACAAAGAGATGGGTGTGAGGCTCTACATTGGGTGCAACTATCAGAAAATTGGCTAAAAACAAAAGCATCATATTCGCTTCAACTGTGTTCATATCCCAATTTGTAGAATTAGGTTCCAATAAAATTTCCACAGGACCTTATCTTGGATGTAGTTGATATTCTTTTCTGAAAGAATAGTGTGAAGAGTCTCACATCCGCCCTTTAAGCAATGAATGATCTCTTTAATATCGGTTAGGCAATTTTCACCTTTTGAACTATAGCTTTTGAAGTTAAATTTGGCTCAACATTCTTTTCTTTTTAACAAACTAGGAAAAAGATAGAAGCTCCTAAAAAGAGATTGAAAAATAAAATTTGAAACATATGAAAAAAAAAGAATCAAAATATTTATACTTAGAAAGTTTTATTTTCATCTTTTTTCGTATATATTTGGAACATTAAGCACGCAAAATTGCATAACTATAAACTCTCCCATTAAACTTTTTTCGCATATATTTGGAACGTTAAGCACGCAAAATTGCGTAACTATAAACTCTCCCATTAAACACATTAATGAAACGTCCTTATAAATTAATGGTGATGTAATTGAGTTGAACTTACATGTTATTAAAAAAAGTATATAACAAGTAATTGTCAATATTATTTAGAAAATATGGTAAATAAAATACTTCCTTCGTCTCATATTAGTTGGCCATTTTTATTTTTTGCACGTATATTAAGACATCATAAATAAGAAGATAGTTTTATTAGTTCCTTCTTAAGAAATTTTTTTAAAATTTTACAAACAAGCATGAACACTGTCAAAAAGAATTAATTATAAAATAATAGGATGCTTTCTTGATTAGTAAGATGGGCAACTAATATGAAATAACTATTTTTAATAAGTTGGCCAACTAATATAGGACGGAAAGTAACAATGCCCAATTAGTAGGGGTAAAACTGATGGTGTAAAATTGCTTTGGTTTCCATTTCTGGGGCTGGGGGCATATTCCGTTGTAAAATTAAGGGAAGAAAACATGCAAATAACATGTATATATACATAATTATATACACCTTCTTCATCAAGAGGAGTAACATCTTCATCTTTACACACTCAACAATATCCCCAGAGACCTCTCTATTCCAACATAACTTATTTTGCTCCAGTGTATGACATCACTCTATTTATTGTGTGCAGTATTTGTCTTAACAAGTTCAGCCCGATACCTCAAGGAACACTCCTTCTTCATCTCTCTCCTCCTCCTAATCATCATTCAATATTAATCCACTTTAATTTCTATGTATTATATCCTTCGTTGCATTCGCAGTCAAGAAAATCAAATATAAACTAAAAAATTTGGCTTTATAGCGGCTTGTTTTATTTGATAATATGCTTCTATAAGTGTGTGTGAACGAAATGACGCATCTTTACGTAACATGATACTGTATTTGAAGCAGTTGTTCGAATTCCTTACAATATGCAACTGAAACAGGTTCTTGCTAATGATAAAAAAGGGGGTTGAACGTGGGCATTTACCTATTACAGGGATGGTGCGATTTGATTCTTTTTTTTTTTTATTTCATATTTATTCATTTCTCTCAGTTCATTTTATAAGAAATTCCTATATGATTTCTAATCGGGAAAGATTAAACACAAACGTTTCCATGATTTTTCACTTATACTTTTTTTTTTTTTAAGTCTCTTTATTGTGTTTGGTTCTTTACTTCATCCGTGGTTTACTTTTCTGTGTCTTCCTTAAACAATGTGCTCCTAAGAAAAGTAATGTGCCATGCATGTTGATGAATTAGTCCTAAACAAATTGGGAGGCTCAAAATGATTTGACTTCTCAAATTCTTTCTTTTGCAATTTTCATATTTATCAACTACATACCCATATATTTGTCACGTACTAATTTTAATTTAGATGTTCATCTGAAAAAATATATATATTCATTTGTATTGTTTTTAAATTTTAAATAAAAGAATATGAACCGTTCAGTAGGAAAACTTTTATTTACCATAAAAATTTCAAATTATATAATTATATTTGTGCAATAAAAAATGGCAACCTAAGCTAGCTAGTTATTACATGGTAGTTTCCAAATATTTATATGTTAGGAAAGTATAAAAAGAGGCAGTCAAGGCTTGTAATTTCGCAGTGCCTTCCTTCTACGCTTCTATTTACAGCTACGAAACCCATATAAAGAATTCGTCAAGCTTAGTTAAAGGGATCTTGCATCCACATCCACATTGCATGTTTGCCACGTTTTATAATTAATTATCTTTTTAATTATATAAATAATTATTTATTTTAAAATAAAATAGAAAACCTAAAAATTATCATATAATAAGAGGTGCAAATGAGAAATTTCATAAAAAGATATTACTCCGTCCCTTCAATATTATGTTGCTTAATCTAATTGACCAAATCTAACGAGAAGACTTCATATTTTATTATTTTAAACTAAAGGTTCTTATAATTTAACACTCATTAAATCTCATAATTTTAAAATATATTGACGTTAAGAATTTCATTTATTATGAGCAAAATGAGAACATTGACTTTAACTTATCAAACACTTTCTTCCTTTGATTTCACTTGTTCATATTAAATTTAAAAAAAAAAATTTGCAAGCCTCTTAAAAATTAATAATTACATAAAAGTTTTATGTCCATATTCATATCATAATGTATAATTTTTTATTTTTAAAAATAATTTATAGAAATAAATAATTAATATTAAAAATAAAATAAAAAAATTATATTTTCTTAATATATTAAATATAATAAATAAAAATTATATAATTTTAAAATATTGAACAAGTGAATGCAGTTGCAATATGTTTAAAAGTAAAAATAGTCTAACTTTTTGAAAAAATATTCAAAAAAGAAACGGAAAGAAATAAAGTCATGAACGAAATAGTATAACAACACCGTTAAGGGATGTGGTATAGACTAAGGGTGGACATTACCGGGACGGACCGGTACCAGGACGAATCGGACCAGGATGAACGGGGATGGAATGCCCGTCCCGTCCCGTCCCGTCCCGTCCCGTTACATACCGGGATGGTACCGGGACGGGACGGAATGAATTTTTTTTTTTTTTAGT
>JBDJHY010000097.1:13018431-13030792 GCA_039654485.1 Withania somnifera | reverse complement strand
AAGAAAGGATGAGCATTAGAAGCTCTAGCATTGATAGTGGTTTTAATAGAATGATTGATTCATCAATGCAAGTACCTTCACGTAGTCCATCAAATAATTCGCCGAAATGTCCATTAAAATTACAGTTCCTGCAGGTGTCTAGCACTAGGTGGTAGGACGGAGATATGATTCATTTATTCCTTATTGGCTACACTCTTTGTAGATTCTAGCAACTCATATTGTCTGAAATTTAATGATAAGTTTTAAATTCTTTTACTCTTATGGCTGTCGTTTGCTCAACCTTCTAACATTTCTGTTTCCAAGTTCAAAACAAACTGAATTTTTATCTGTTACTCCTTGTTTCTTTTTTACTTACCCCTTAATTTCTGGATTTCATTTGCATAATGTATGTGTATATGTTAGCTCTGCTTCATTTTATCAGACAATTATTGTTCAGCAAACTAATCTCTTTACGTTGTCTAGAATATGCATTTGGATTACTAACTGTAAACGGTTACTTCTCTTTGTTATTGGAACTGTTCTCTTAACCAGTTTATTCTCATGATTATTGTAGGAAGCTGGTCAGATAATTAGCATTTTTGATCACCATTATCTTAAGGCACCTGTATTTCAAATAGCAAATATAACTCTAGTGTTTCCATCACTGTCTGCTTGTCTTGAAATTCATGAACCACCTAGTAATTTGATGAAGATTTCCAAAATCAGCTTTTGATAACATTTTTCTGACTGGAAGCCAAATGGTCACTGCAGTGTGCTTATCTGAAATTTGATGAATTATATCCCAAACTATATGCACCATGAAGGTCCTTTCACTAGCCCTTCTTTCGAGGGACTGAGGACGCTTATCCGTTGCTCCTTTATCATGCTTTATGTATTGCTTATCTATTTGAGGTTTGTAATAAAATCCGTTGATGCTTTAGATTCACTTTTAGGGAAGGAAGAAATGATAGGTATGAGGAAGTAGGAATCTTTAGTAGCCACCTATGTTGCTATCACTAAGCAGCCTATACAGTGAGGGAGAAGAAGTCATTTTAGTATAATTTAGTGACTTGAGTTTAGTATGATAAACTTTCAAGTTTTCTCCATTTGCATCATGTCATCTTTGAACATGTTACAATAACAGTGTCTTTTCATCTTTCATGAGGATTGTTACCAATAATGTTATTTATACCATTAGTATATTGTTCTGTAGATGACCATCACATGTCAAGCTCTTTTTATTTTGCCACATGGCAAGCTCATGATCTAATCATATTATTTTTATCTTGTTGAGAGTGCAGAAGAATTCTGCAAGTTATCCCTGAAAAATTCTGTTAGAGTCAGTGAAATTCAAATGAAGTGAGTGGGCAGGAATACTATTTCAACCTTGTGCTCCTTTCTTCTGTGAAGAACTAAAAGATCTTACCAGGACCCCTGATATTTTCTGTTATTTCAAGTTCTGTCGAACTCACTTATCCTCGCTTGCCTCTAAATTTGCATGTCAGTTAGTTTCCTAGCATAGTAAGACAAAATTACTTGTGCAATCCCTAGTGAAGTAGCTATCTTTAAATTGTAACTCTTGTATAGTGCTCGTCTTGATGTTGAAAAGGAGTCCTTCCCCGTCCTGTTCTTCTTTAGGAAGGGGTGATAAATGGTCAGTCTCCTCCTATTTTACAGAAACTTAAATGATATAAATATAAGAGATAATGGAGAAAAATCATCTGATTCAAAACTTCTGATTGCTGCTGAGGCAGAAGTGAATTGCGACTCTGAAATTCAAATGCTGAGGGTGCTGATGAGGCCTGTAACCAGAGAGTATTATATATTCATAATGAGAAAGAATTGCAGGTATGCGTCGATCTATTTCATATTCTGGAGTGTAGCTACTCTCATCATTTTCCTTTCATCCTTCTATGCTTTTAAGACAGGACTTCCTAAGCATCACAAAGTACTTGCCATCTTCCTTTTTACAACTCTCCAATTCTTTTAAGGCCAGCTTATATCCTTGTTACCTTGTGTACTTGGCTTGGTTCAAGAGAGATTAATCATGTGGAAGGTTTATCCTCATAATGCACTAGCATGATGAGATGTTTTTGGTTTTCAGGTTTAACAGAGTTAGCATGATCATTCATTCCTTAGCTTTCATTGTTCAATATTGATCAGTGAGTTGAATATGAGCCTCAAATTCATCAAGGTATTAAAAGAGTCTAAATGTTAGGCCATGAAATTTCAGAAAAAATTTACCAGTAGTTTCAATTCTATTGTAGAGCAGGGATCATTTGTGTGCCTCTGAGGTCTTTCCCCGAGGTCATTTATAAAGCTAAAGTGTATGGGCTGCGCTTAAGGATTCACCTCGAATGTCTTGTCGAGGTGCCTTACGAAATCATGGGCGCGCTGAGTAGCTTATGCCGAGGTGAACGACATTATCATTAGCCTTCTACCTCAATCAGCCTGTGGCTGAGATGGTTGGATCAAAGTCGTACCATCCGAGGTCGCCTGGAATCATATCATAGGGGTTAGTTATGAAGCCCTATAGTTTTTGGTCATACCTGTCGGTTTATTTCAACTATCTTGTCGAGTTGGATTACTCTCCGGCTAACTGTGACTTCGAACGTCTTGAGGCTGAGGTGATCGTCTCGAAGTAGTGTCTCCTAAGGTCGTCCTGACACTGGCTTTTAAGCGAGGAGCCTTGTCGATTCGAGATGAGCTGGGGTCGGCATGGTACCTAGAGTTATCCTTTTTTGAAAAGGTGGCACAGGCGGTAAATTTCCATCTTTTACTAGGTTTTCCCGCCTCTTTTTTCCACGTGTCACAATCCTCTATTTTGGTTTACACGTGTCGTAATTCCTGTGAGGGACACATCATCTCCTGTACTTTTGCCTGGGGAATACGCGACTTTTACTGTCCCTTCGTTTCACTTACCCCCTCATTAATTATGATCCTAGGGATTCCAAAATTACATTTTTATATATTATTCCTCCTTTGTCTTGGGGCTATTAGTGTCTACTCTTTCTGTTTTTTCTTGCTTCTCGTTAAGATTTCTAAAGAACTTTCCATCCCTAATTTGAACCTTTCTTCTTCTCTAACATTAGTAAGTATGTCTTCTCTTTCTTCTTTTCCTTCTCCTAGTGTATATGAGACTAGGGGTGAGCACAATTTGGTTGAAACAGAAAAACCAAACCGAACCAAAATTTTTTAAAATTCGGTTTTGGTTATTCGGTTCGAGTTCGGTTTTTATATTTTAAATTTTTGATTTTCGGTTTTAAAAAAAATACAAATCCAGTTAACCGAAAACTGAAATATATTGGGCCCAATAGTACCCCGCCCAATATGTCCATACAATATCTAATAATTCAAATTAGATTTAGGTACCCCAGCCCAATATACCCTAACCCAATTAGATTTAGGTACCCCTAGCCCAATAATACCCTAGCCCATTCAAATTAGCTTCTTTATTAAAAAATTCAAATTAGATTTAAGTACCCCCAACCCAATAATACCCTAGCCAATTCAAATTAATTAAGAAGTTATGCTAAATCAATATTTTTATAATTATTAAATATATTATTTGTTATTGTTATTTTTTTAGTAGATATTGCACGGTATGAGAATATAAAGTTGTCAATATTTTGCTTTTACTCTGAAGACCGAAATTATAATATGGAGACCTAATTATAATTTATATCCCATGATAAAAAGAAGTTCAATAATTTAAGGTTCAAACCGAAAGTCGAACCGAAAAAACCAAACCGAATTTATTTCGGTTCGGGTTCGGTTATTAGTTTCACGAAACTGAAACCGAAAAACCGAACCGAAAACCAAACACCCACCCCTGTATGAGGCGGAGGTTTACTGCATTGGTAGTGACATCCCCGTCCTCCAACCCCTAACTTCATCCTCTCACACCTTTGAGGCCCATGATTTGTTAGTTTCAAGTAATTTTTCTATAGACTATTTGTTACCTAACCTTAGAGGGCACCATTTTCCCTCAACTTTTGAGTTTATATGCCCCGCTCTAGTAATAGGCCCTGCTTCCCCCCCCTCCCCCCGAGGTGTCAGGATTACGCTTTTCTCTTTTTTCTTTAAATGTCATGAGTACCATAGTAGGTTTTACCCTTGTCTGCCATAAAATTAGGGTAAAACCTCTGCAGATTTGTTCAGACACTTTTTTACTATAACAAGTTTCAGGTCTTCAAAGGGGTTTTGGCCCCTTTTGTAATTTTAAACCCTTCGAAAATTGCTGGTTGGAAGGACAAATTTTTCTTTTTTAAGATAGACCATTTTTGCTTTCCTTTAGACTGAAATCTGGGTAAAATTAGGTATGCACATAGTGCATTAGTGCTACGACAAATATGGTGATGATGAATCTATGAGAGGTGTGAAGGATCCAGATTGGGATATGTGGGAAGAACGGATGGATGGGAAGGAGCTGGCATTCACAACTATTCTTCTCACATCAACCCTTATATATAAACTTTTAATAACCGTGGTGTTTGGGTCAGGTTTGCTAGCTTGTCTTATATGTCATTTTAAATTTTTAATCTGGATCCTAATGTTTTCGTAAATACCCAAAAAGAAAAAAAAGACATCCTTCTTCTTTACTTAAATGATGGTTTAAGGTTTCTGTACATACCTAAAAGGAGGGAGTTGTATATTTTGTACATAGATGGAAGTCTCTCCTCCTCTGTATTTACCAATTTACAATGATGCAATGATATCAATGAGAAGTTATATTAGTGGAAAATATTCTGTTGTTCTGATTCCTAAAATAATTTTTATCAAGATTACAGCTTTGAGAACTTTTAATCTCAGTGTTTATCTATGTGAATGGAATAATTTCAAATCCAAGAAGCTCAATTTTAGGTAGCTAAAGTCCGATTGAATCATTAAATGGGTATAACTTGTACAGACAAATTTAGTTGAATTAGGAGAAGTAATCGTCATTTCAAGTTTGGACGAATTAGACAAATTTTACTTTAATTAAAACGGACACTCTTATAGGCTGATCTATATTAGTACAATGAATGAAAATCAATCATTTTGTCCAAATTCCGATTGCCCTAGTGCACCTTAATTGTCGTAGCCTAATCTAGTTGATGACTGATGCTATGATTTATCTACTACTACTGGCTTCTGTCCAAACATCTAAGTTATAAATTACTTTTATTTATTTGTAATTTTATTTTTTTATTACGTTAGTTTATTTTTATATTTATTTGAGTAAGAAAAAAATGTAAAAACAAATGATTCATTATATCATGATCTTCAAAAGATAACTATTTTGAATTAATTTTTATCAGTAAGCAGGATAATTAAAATGGATAGAAAAAAAAATACAACTTTGTCTGAAGTCTCTTTCTGAGAGGAGCAAGAGCCGGTGGGGTTTAAAGACATTATAGCTATCACTTTCGATTTAAAAAAAAAAAAAAAAAGGTTGCACATTGCAACAAACAACAGTTGATTCATTTGGTAACACACATTTGACATCATCATTTATGACCTTTGGGATTGGAATGCATGAACCATGTAGTTTGTCTAGCTGCTTCATCAAGAGAGAGAGAAGAAAGACCGACGAACACTAGCGCCCTGTGTTAGTTTCCTCCTCTGCCTTTTACTCCCTCCCTCATTTCATTTTATGTTAGCTCATATTAACTAGAAGCACCATTTAATAAATTTTTATTAGAATTTTGTTTTACTACATTCATTCTCTTTGCTATTATTTGATTTCCGTTGACTTGATACACCTTTTAAGAAAATTTTAATAAAAAATATATTTTACTAAATTAATTTTATTAATAATCTCTTGAAACTCTAAGTATAATGAATTACTAGTACTCTATACAATTATTTAATAACAAAAGTAATATGAACTCTCTTGATTTGCTAAAAGAAAAAGTAAAATAAAATATTTATTTTTTATATAAAGATTAAGTAAAATCAAACGAGAGAATATATTTGTAAATCTAAATTTAATTATTATATTACTTTATTTTGTTATTTAATATTATAAATAGTACTGAATTGTTTTTTTACCTTGATTGTTAAAATAGAAAGCAAAAAAGAATATTTTTAATATAAAAGTCGAACAAAATAAAACGAAGGGAGTAAGTTATTATTTTCTTATTAAAAATGCTGAAGAAGTTGGTAAAAAGGTATACCCTTTCATTTCATTAGTTGATCCTTTAACTTAAAAGAATTATCCCAAAATTAGATCCCTATTGAAGTTGACAATTATTTTTAGTTATTTTTTTAACATTGTTTAATTTTCAATGGGCATTAGAAAAAGCTTATTTGGAATTAATTAATTTGAGATTGGTTATTTTAAAATCAATTATTTCTTCCTCAAGTGGAAATTAAAAATAACATTATAATTTCGGAATAACTAATCTCGTAATGATTTATCTATGCATTTTTTCAATCAAACATGCGATAAATTTATTTTAAAATTAGTTATTACTTATCCTTCGTAGCAAATAAACTCCAACTTCAATAATGTTGTTTATAAATCAAAGGATGAAACTATGGAAAATAGTGAAATACCAAATCTTTAAGGCAAGAGTTTAGAAATAACAAATATTTACGGCTTTATTACAAAAAAATAACTAAAATTTAAAAATTATGAAAAATAACCAAAGTTTGGCTTGGCTACAACCTGTTCCGCTACAACTTTCAGTTGTATATGAATTGTCAATGACACTTTTAACTAGGTCGACTACGACTTTCAATTGTATATGAGCTTTCTATATATAATTGAAACTTGTATTTATGATGTTAGTTACAAAAACACCAGTATATGAAACAATAAAAATAAAATATTATATACAACTTAAGTTGTAGCCGAAAATAAAAAATTATATACAATTTAAGTTATATCCAAGCAAAAGTGAAATTTTAGCTATTTTTTCACAATTTTATAAAATATCCACTATTTTTATAATTAAAATTTTATATTTGCTATTTTATGCATATTTTTTAATATTTAACTATATATCCATTTCATCAGAGTTACATAACCCATCCTAAAAAGAAAAAAGAAAAAAAAAATGTCAGCAATCAGAATATGAGTCCCAGTTCGAACTCCACTCAAGCATGATGTATTCTTTTACCTATCTAAATTTTTATACTAGATTTACTCCACACTTTATATTGGTACAACTGTACATGTGACATATAGTTCCTTTAGCCATAAAAAGTTTTAACTACTTTTTGAAAATATAATTTATTATTTTTTGATAAAATTTTCAAATCCCAAAGCTAGAAAAATGTGATTTTGAAACAAAATTTAATTTTTGAGATTTTTAAAACTTATCCCAATTTTTTATGTTTTATAAAAGGTATCTATATTAATTACTTGGACTACCCAAACAATCTCTTTAAACATTATGTTCATAAAAACAATAGAGATAGCTAGTACTATCAGATGTAGTAATGTAGAAAAGATATGTTGTTGGTTTTGTCTAAATTAAGATCAACAATTCTACTTGCAAAAAAGAATCTTAGGGAACTTAATTTTATTAAACTATTTTTAATTCATTTTAAAATAATAATTATGATTATTTTTAATAGTTTTAAAACTTATGACTATAGATCATATGTCATTTTTTTTTTAGAAAATAAAATATATTTTTTTATATGATCAAATATATGGTGAAGCTTGATGAAAAAATAATTTATCAAAAATATTTATAAATCTATATCCAAGCACTAGCTACATGTAATCTAATAAAATACCACCATTATCTTAAAAGGTATTTTATTTATCACATTGGAAAGAAAAATATGAAGACTATAAAATGGTTATCTGTCAATTTTGTGAAAAGAAAAAAGCAGCAAGGAATCCAGCCTAAATAAATAGTTAAATAAAAATTTGTAATAGTTAGATGTAAAAGGAATATTATTCAGCCACATATAAATGAAGCAGAAGATATATTGGAGTACGAAAATATAATTTTGCTTTTAGGCTGCAAATTACAAATTTACAGTTACTCTACTCCCTTTGAAAAGAAATCCGTACACTCATTTGCTCTATAGTCTATACTACTACTACTACTATCAGCTTAGGTCAGGTGATTGTCTCGGTCGGCGATATTCCGGTGTCTCACGTGAAGGCGACGGCGGATCTACAGTGGCAGCTCAAACCGAAACCTTTAATCGGGGCCGAAAACTGGACGGATTTTTGGCCGCAATTTCAAATGAAGGCCCGGTTAGTTGGATGACCACCGCTCTCGCGATCTACAGGTGAGGGTTCTGTCCTTCTATTTTCCTTGATTTACAAGTTTTGAATTTTACATGTTAGATAGATAGATTCAATGTAAATGTGTTCTCTTATTTTGTTTAAATAACCTAGTATCTGAGTCAGCTTCCTCCTCTAATGTATTAGAGGGATACCTGTTACCTCCCACCACCCATAGTAACTGTCTTACAAGGCTAGAACATATAGGAAGGAATCACCTAGTGTTTTGTCCATGCTGGGAGTTGAAATGTTTTCTTTAGCAAATCGTTTTTCGAGTTTGGATTTGTATGAAGTAGCCGAGATGTAGTAATTGTACAGGTGTAGTAGGACAGTGTCTGAGAATGTGTGTTATTAATCAATTTCTGAACTTTGATTAAAACAAGATTAAGAGTTCGATGTTTGTAGAGTAAAATGATACCTCGCTCTCAAGTGAAGAAGTCATTAGAATACATTTTCCTGGGGGAGAAAATATATTCCAGATTTGAAGGTAACCAAACACTTCTAGGGAACATTTCTCGTTTGTACCTAACACACTCTTTATGTTATTTAACATGTCCTTCACAGTATCCCAACAACCAATTTTACATACGCTGATTTGGAATTCCGTGAACTCCAAAAACTAATGTAGCCGATGGGTGTTGTGTTACAGAATGTGATAAGGTAACATAATCGTTGTCCATCTGCCAAGACTCTTAACTTATTAGAAAATGGGATGGACTCAAAGGCAGAAGCAAAGTGATATCCAATACTTCCAGGGAAGCTGCTGATGCTGAATGTAGACCAGCTGTGTTTTTGAATACCTTATGATGATGTGTATACATTTAGTATTGAGGCCTAGTAGAGTAGGAAACTTTGTCCATTAAAGCTTCACATAAGTTTTGGCTGGCATAATGGACCAACTTATCTAAATTCCTACATGGCACAACAAACTCGATTAAAACTTAATGATGGAGTCAATAGAGAATCGTGGCTGAGCATGGAGGTTCTTTCACAGTTACTAGATTGTTTTTTCCAGGTTTTCTTCTTGAAGCTCATTAACTACTTATTTGTTCCAGCATCTAAAACTCTTCATTGATGGCTGAAATCAAAGAACGCCTGCTTCCATCAAAACCTTCATCAGCAGTGAATCTTAGAGAAGGATCTTATAGGCCGCCTACCTCTGGTCGTCAACCTTTTCAAAGTATAGATGTCTTGGGCCTTAAGAAGCGAGGTCAAGGACTTCGATCATGGATCCGGGTTGATACATCTGGCAATTCCCAGGTCATTGAGGTTGACAAGTTCACTATGATGCGTCGTTGCGACCTTCCAGCTCGTGATCTACGCCTATTAGATCCATTATTTGTTTACCCATCAACAATCCTTGGCAGGGAGAAGGCAATTGTTGTAAATCTTGAGCAGATTCGGTGTATCATTACAGCTGATGAGGTTCTCCTATTAAATTCCCTCGACAGCTATGTCTTGCAGTATGTAGTGGAGCTGCAGCGGCGGTTGCAAGCTGCAGGAGCAGGTGATGTTTGGCAGTCAGAAGGTGAGTTGAGCAGAAGAAGAGGAAGCAGGAATACTGAGAATATGTTTGGTACTCCGTCCCCGGACTATTTGCCCTTTGAATTCCGAGCTCTTGAAGTTGCACTGGAGGCAGCTTGTACTTTTCTTGATTCTCAGGTATGTAGTAGAAAACACCATGTTGGAGATTTTGTTACTTTGTTTTCATCTACATAGAGAATGAGTATATCCTACAAGTTTTACAATAACAATCTATCAGAACTTAAGTCTGAGTAGCCTCAAGTTACACTCACCTGTTAATATAATATGCCTTAATGCCATCTGTGCAAAGACAAAGTGCGCCAAAAGCATAAGTAGGTTGGAGGGGAAAATTATAAATATAGTTCTTCTAATTTTCCATGGAAAAAGCGTGAGTTTCTTTTTCTTTTTCTATAACTGAAATCCTCATTGGCCGGTGGTGATGCACGATTTGAAACTTGATGGACGATGGGTCCGCTTCTTTATCCTTCTCCACTTAAATATTTGGCTTTGCCTGCAGCAGGATTTGAATTCGTTACATGCATCTAACTCACATATCAGAAGCTGCACTCATACCACTAGACCAAAGCCTGGGGGCCAGGAAATAGTTGAGTTTCTGCTGAAGCATACTTAATAACTCCATATCCTTGTCCTTCACACACATTATCTCCAGCCGATTAAAGCTTGAATATCATTTTAAATGATGGAAGCATCTGACGTGACTCATATCTGAACTTGGGTTATATAAGGGTTGCAGAGTGGTTAAACTGCTCATTTGGTTCTATTCAAAATAATTGATATTTCAGTTTAAGCGTGTCTGCTCTGATGTTTGATGCTCTTGGGGAAATAAAGACTATGGTAAGTTGATATAGACAGAGCACTTAGCTCAACCCAAAACCCCCTCCCTTTTTATCACAAGGAGAAGAAGAGCATAACAATTAACTAGTCAACAGGTGGAGGTCAAAAACCAAAACTAGTTAATAGGAGAAAGTTCTGGAGCTTGGATGACTAATTGAAGTTGCGACTCAATGTATTCATTTGGAATAATCTGAATTGGCATAAAAGTATGAGAGAAAAGCTAGTAACCACTTCACAGATACTTGTACGAGCATTATAGTATCATTTTTAGATTTGCAAAGGAGCTCCGTTTAAAAAGTTAAATAAATATTTTGCAATTATTATGTCTTATTTTGTTTTCATGTTTTCTCGTTATGATTGTCTTAGTTTCATTTTTTCTACTATAGTTGTTTTAGTTGCTCATCTTGGACTGACTAAAAGCAGAGGTGGTGAATTGAAATGGACAGTAGAAGCCAAGAGGTAATTTGGTGAATTAATAAGTCTGAACAGATAGTTGGCGGTCTTGAAGTTGGTGTTTAATATGACCCACATCTCATTGTTTCATATAGGATAGCTGCATGGGATACTAGCGTCCCTTCTTGGGAGTCGAAAATCACAATAACAACATACCCGGTTTATTCCCATAAAGTGGGGTCAGGGTGAAGCAGATAGACTGTTTTCGAAAGACCCTCAGGATAAGACAAAACAGTCTAAAAGAACATTATACAAGAATAAGGAACAATGTTAAGTAAAGTAAAGTATAAAACAAAAACAAATAATACAAGGGCAAGGCTACCATAAAATAACATCACAAACGATCTACCTGAAACAACAAACCTTATCAAAACTCCAAGAACAAGACCCTACTCTAAAAACAACCAAAGAGAACCTACCAACTAACACCCACTAACTCCATCCTACTAACAAAAATTAACCTTCTATCCTAATACGCGACCTCTACATCTTCCTATCCAGGGCCATATCCTTGGTAAGCTGTAGCCGCCTTATGTCCTATATAATCACCTTTCTCCAATATTTGTTCGGTCTACCTCTAACTCGCTTAAATCCATTCATAGCCATCCTCTTACACTTTCGTATTGGGGCATTCGTGCCCATTCTGATCACATGTCCGTACCATCTCAACCTCACTTCCCATATCTTCTCATCCGTCGAAATAACTCCTATCTTATTTCTAATAACCTCATTCTGAATCCTATTACTCTTATTAAACCCACACATCTATCGCGACATCCTCGTCTCTTCCACCTTCAACTTTTGGATGTGGAAGTTCTTGACTGACCAATACTTTACGCATACAACATAGCTAGTCTAACCGCCACTATATAAAACTTACTTTTAATTTTAGGGGTACCTTCTTATCGCACAAAACCCTAATACGAGTCTTCATTTTATTCACACGGCACCAATACGATGGAAGACATCCTCGTCAATCTCTCTATTACTCTGGATCACAGACCCGAGATACTTGAAACTATCCCTCTAAGGATGGCCTGGGTATCAAGCTTCACTATCACGTCATCCTCGTGCCCCACCTGGTTGAACATGCGCTCTAAATACTCCGTCTTGGTCCTGCTCAATCTAAACCCTTTAGACTCAAGGGTTTGCCTCCAAACTTCTAACTTAGCATTTACTTTTCGTCCATCAAAACTACATCATCCGCAAATAACATATACTAAGAACCTCGCCTTGAATTTCCCGCGTCAAACCATCCATCACCAAGGCGAATAAAAAGGGGCTAAGGTCGATCCCTGATGCAATCCCAGCAAAGTG
>JBDJHY010000097.1:12893579-12906103 GCA_039654485.1 Withania somnifera | reverse complement strand
AATGTCAATTATTATTACCGTTATTTAAGTGGGCCTCTGCTATTGGGCCCACTTCGCTTGGGCCATACTCCTACACACTGCACTCTTTCCTATTGATTTTGGGAAGAGAGAAGATATATATAAAATAGCTAGGTGATATGCAACTACATTGGAGATAAGTTCTTCAAGTTCATGTGCTGGTCCTAAATTGGTGTTGCATGAAAAAAAACATGATTTTAAGTTTTATTTTTTGAATATAATTTTGAACAGACGATGCTTAATAATTTTTTCACACCAGATACCTTTTTCTTAGATTTGTTGAACGTGTGTTAAACGAGTGATTCGTTTATATTATAAAAAGATTAGGGATTAAACATGTACGTGTATAATTATAATTTTGAAAAAAAAATAAGAATTTCGAATCTTGAATTTGTCTATGGTGTCTGCTGGTATGCATTAATCAACGAGGCACCAACTCATGATATATGTCCTAATAGAAACGCAACTACTGATTTCCAAATGTCGACCCTTAGAAAGAACATGTTGGGATCAAAATTCAGTAAGCAACATGCAGTACGAATTTGCGCAATAAATTTATGAGAAGTTTTCAGGAGATAATTGACAAAAAACGCTACCGTTGCTTGTGATAAGTCAAAGTCACTTTACACTCAAAATAATATTATCTTCCCTTTAATTTTATAAGATCGAGAACAATTACGCAAATCCTAATTATTTGATTTGACCATAACATATTCTATCTGGAATAGGTTATTAGATTAGTGGATGTTATAGAATATATAAATGCAATCTCGGACATAACCGAGTCATGATTTACCTAGGAATATTAATATATAGCACAATTGTACACAAGTAAAGCATGTTAATTTTTCATATGGTTAATTAATTGATAATTATTATATATCTCATAATATTTTATTTATTTTGTTAAAAAATTTTTTTTTATTCAAAAAATTAAAATCAAAAAAAATATGAGTCACTAAAATAATAATTATTAATTAAATAATCATACGAGAAATCTAACCCTCAACTTTCTTATGAGAAAAATCGCAAACTCGTTACTTTTAGTTTTACAAGGTCTAGAACAATTGTGGAAGTCCTAATCATTTGATTTGACCATAACATGTTCTCTACTCCTTTGCAATAGGTTATTAGATTAATGAAAGGCTACAGAATATTATGAATGAAATCTTAAATCTCACTTGGTAGAAATATATACGGAGTTATTATTGTTGTATTCTCGAACATAATCGAGTCATGAATCATAATATACCCAGGAATGTTACATAAATGCATATAGTTGAGTTTATTTTTTATATAGTCGTTCAACTAATAGTATCACTATATATATCATAAAATTTATATTGTTGTATTTCTCGAACATAATCGAGTCATGAATCATAATATACCCAGAAATGTTACATAAATGCATATAATTGAGTTTATTTTTTATATAGTCACTCAACTAATAGTATCACTATATATATCATAAAGTCTGCCTAATTAAGATCAAGAAAAAAGATTGACTTAGAAATAATAACTATATATCAACTAGTAAATGACACTATGAAAAATATTCTTTTGTGGATCTGCATTTGTCACCACAAAGAAATTTCAGTTTTGATTACACGCCTAGCGAGTTTAGTCAAAAGAAAGAAGGAACATTAATGGATATCACTTAATAATAATTAATTTAAGTTATAGATTATTAGCATATCTTTTTATTTTAATGTATTTTAAGGAGGAGCTCTAGTTCTAAAGGGAAACTTTAGGTTGAGTAAATGTGAAGAAAGGAACATACACATGATGTGTATATTTTTTGATCTTATTTTTTTTTTTTTTACGAAGCACGCGCAATCTTTGCTTTTTTTCTCTATAGGTGTCGAATACTTCCATCTTATTAGGCTTTTCAGTAGTCTTCCACCACCAACTCCTCCCTATATTATGTTAAAAAAAAATAATATGAAGATTCAATCTTCATTTTTTAATCTTGATACTTTGTTGTAAAATATGTATAGCTTTCATAAGAGGCCCACTAGGTATATCAATTTTCTTGTAAAATTATTTAACAAAGGAAATTTAATTTGGTCAATTAAAGTTTCATTCTTTTGGTCAGAAAAGTTATTGCCATCACCGGCTACAAGTTGTTAAATGTAAATGACCGTTAAAACACTTTTAGCAACCGCAAAATAGCTGATAATACTTACCTCCATGACAAATCTTTCCTTCTGCTAATTGTCATTTTGGTCGTTCAAAATCTGGAGTAGTGACAACTTTTTAATTGTTGGAAATGCTTTTAACAGCCAGAAATTCTTTCGTTCAATTTTCTTTAATTCTTTTACCTTGATAATACAATGAAAATGTAAAAAGTATGTATATTGTTGGGTGTACGAACAAAAGTCCCACATTGATAGCTGAAAAGATTGGGAAACTATATATAATGTAAAGGATCTTTTAATAGTGTGAAATATTTTGGAAAAAATCATCACAACATCTAACGGTGTCTTTGAACTAGTTTGAGCTCAACATATATCTTACATAAGAGATCAAGGGCCTACTACTAATGTCAATTTACATAATCAGGCGATTTATAAGATAATTAATTATATATAAACCTTGATGATCTTGTGATTTGCAACTGTGCTTTTTCTTTTATTTTGCATTTTTTTTTAACTTCCTTTTGTTGTTGTTTATATTTTAAGATTATGAGTTTTAATTTAGTTTATTGTCATCAAGAAAAGTTATAGAATTTTGAAAAAGAAGAAAACGAAATAATCAAGAAAAATAGATAAGAAAAGAGAAGAGAAAGAAAAAATAAGAATGTAATTAGCAACACAACCATCTATAGCAAGCACTTCAAAAAAGTTTTCAATTGGAAATATAGTAGCTCAAGGGATAATAGTAATCCCAATTTAACACCTTATAATTTAAGTATAAAATTTGCAAAAGTGAATATTTAAAAAAAAAAACTAAATGTGTTAGCTCTATGATATACATCATTATCACATGAAGATCTGGCAAATATTTTGTAGCTGAAAGGTTTTGGACACACATTTGAAGCAAATAGACAGAAACCATGAGGAAAGTTAGCACTATCTGGGAACCCCATCATGATAATTTGTGCATGAGTTACATCATTTTGCCTATCTAAAACTTCACATTCATCATTAACCTACTTTTCCCCACACCCTTTCCTATTTTTACTGCTCATTTATGCCATTTTTTTTTACTGCAAATCTAGCACAATTCAGAAGTTAAATTCTATGAATTTAATTTTTAAATCATCATCACTAGATTCACGATATTTGGAAAATTATATACTATTACAATTTTAGACGTAAATTATGTTTTGTCAAAAATTATGAATTCAATTAAATTGGTCATTACAACGCTAAGCAATGAAACACATACTCATAGTTTATTGATACTGAGATCACTTAAAAGATATTTTTTCCACCTCAATTTGTTTCAATTTCTGTAATGATATTTGACTAAGTACAAAATAATAAATTGAGTATCCTAAAGTTAAACCTTTTGTTAGACATAGAAATATTTCATTCATTTTAGGATTAATTAAGAAGAAAAGAGTGTCGGATTAATTGTAATGGAAGGAGTACTAACTATATCTAGTATCTGTAATAAGTGGAACTAGCTAGCTTACCTTGTAATATGTTGGTCCTTTCGTTCAATAGGATATTCTATACTTTAAGTTTAAGATCAAATTATATTTTATTTTGTTAGAAAATATAATTAATCACAAGATAAATTTATACACTCAATAAATTAAATTAAAATATAATTAATTTAATCCCAAGTTTGATTCTAGGATGTCATATCTCATTAACTCATCAAACTTTGTACTTTCTGTCCTAATTTATTTGATATAGTTTAACTTGACACGAAATTTAAGAGAGAATAAAAAATTTATAGTCTAAAATAAGTCATAAATATTTATGTGTCTATAAATTATTTCATTAAGGATAAAATAAAAATACTATATAAAATTTTATTACTCTTTATTAGATAGACTAAAAAAAAATCATCCAATTCGTCAGTCCTTTCTTATTCTTAAACCACTTCCCATTCAATTGTTCAAAGATAGAAAGCAGACTTTTTAAATGAGATTGAGTTCCACGAATATGCAGCCTAGAAAGATGCTATTTGTTGCTATTCTATCTATTTGTGCATCAAATTCGAAGAAGATCTCAATTTATAATAAAAAAATAACAAAAAATATTATTTATCCCAAAAGGAGAGATAAATTAGCTCAAAAATTATAATTTCTTTATCAGTGAGTTTATAATAATATAGTAGTGAAATATGTTTTCTTATGGCTACCTTGGGATTGTAAAAAGATGTTTTAAAGTAAGAAGTCATACCCAAGAAAGAACCTAATAAAACACAAAGGCAGATCAGTTTGTACCCCAAAGAAATAGAGAATTCCATGATTACCAATTGAATGCCTCAGCCCCTTTTGTTGAATCTAAAATTTCTCGTGCTACATTAATCATAGGATTAAAAAGAAAGTTGTGCTTCCCCCTTCCAGTTCTAGTTTTGGATGCTACTATACATTTAAGTTGAGACTGGGTCCTGGGATCATGAATACCCCATATTTGCTAACTTTTTGCAATTTGTAAAAAGTGGAAAAAAACACAAATCATTTGATCAATCCCACTTAAACTATCAATGATTAGCTTCAAAACATGCATTATAACCCTTTAGAGCGGACATCCACTAAATCATGTTTGGTCATTCACTCTGCTGAATTTTACTGACTGAATGCCAGTTACGTTGTTCCAATAGAATCTTTCCACGAGTACTCTCTTACAGTTTTAGTAGTAATTAATTTTTTCTTTTTATTTGCATGGATATATCACATGACTTGAGCAAATAAATTATGATCAGCTTAACTTCTATACACATGCATAACGAATAATGGAAAGCTTGGGTGGATGGTTTAGCCCAAAAAAACAACAAAAAGGAGGGAGGGGGGGGGGGAGGTTCAATTGAATCCCCATTAATGATAAAATTGTGCCTCGTAAATAGATAAAAATCTATATAGTATATTGTAAGTAAATATAAACTAATAGATAGTCCTTTAATATAAGACTTAATATTCTAGTATGGTGATAATAACGTTCAAAAATATACTTTAGCCATTATTTCAGGTATTATATTATAATGTCTTTTTTAACCTTATTTTACTTCCCTTCGTATTGCCTTTTGCAAATTGCAACAGCTTGAGAGTTGCCTCTTCAGGTGCCTCAGGTCCAAAATCAACCAACTTGCTGCCTTCAGCCAAGTAAACATGATGTAGCAGGCCAATGTACTTTCATAATATTTCCTCCCTTTGACATATATTTTCTTTTTTAAAACTCAAATTATAAATTTTGATTAATATTTGTATTTATTAATTCTATTGAAAAAAAAAGTATAACTTTATTTAAATATTAAATTAATTTAACTTTAAAAATTAATTAAATTATCCCTGAAAAACGAAACATACCTATTACAACTCCTATTGACAGTTACGATTTTAAATTAAGTGGTAATATCATGCATGTGGGAATGACCTAACTCTTAATAACTTGGAGGAAAGCAGGAAACAGATTTCCCTAACACATGCATGTCAACATCCTTGTTTTACTCATTATATTGCGTACTCCAGGATCGTCATATGAAAAACGATGGTCAAATTTTGCAGCTGCACACCTACACAATAGAGAGGATGAGAGAAACATAGTAGTATATATATATAGATTATAATTATATGTACATTAAAAAATCACGTAGTCTAGTATGTGAGTATATAGTTTGTGTCATTGAAAATGATCTTGACCTTAAGATAATAGATAAGGACAGATTTAATTTCCTATCTTTAGTAAATGTGATGTGGCCATGTAAATCCTGTTGTCAATCAAATATATAGTACTGTATATATCTTTTTCGATTATTATTCCTCCAATATATGTTTAGGAAACTTTAATCTCAAGAAAGGTACCTCCACCTATTTTTTTTTTAATCATTATCATTCATGAGTATACGTAGCTATCAATCAGCTATATTTACACATCGATTACTCTTTACATAATTTAGCAATAACGACCAAAAGCTGAGCTACAAAATCAAACAATAATCCACCCTAATAAAAATTAAAGATTTTACTTTGTATAAAAATATCAAAGCAATTTATACCGCCAATCATGCACACACATGCATATGTAATTGACTAATTGTCAAAACACGTTAGGCTTGTAGTTATTACTACTATCGAATCCATCTACTATCTTTTATTACTCTTCTTTTCTATATTTTGACATATACTATTCTTCATCAAGAAAATACAAATCATTACGTACTAAACTAAACTATATGGATATTTATATGATGTTCAACCCTCCCCTATTTCCTTTTTTTTCTCACCTTTACTATATACATAAAAAAAAAATATTTTTAATAATATATAAATAGTATAATTTTATCGAAGAGAGTTCAAATCTCCTCACTATAAGGTGGCTTTGCCGCCGACTATATTAGGTTCACGCAAGTTTAATTTCTATAAACTCATAATACAGTTCTTACTACATCCAATTAAGATGACATATGAATGGCACTAGCTATAATAATCTTGAATCATATTTAAAAAATACAAATAAGTTGTTATAACTAGTTATAGATGCAAATACTTTAAATCGTGGTATATAAAATTAAGATTTTAAGCTATATGCACCCAATGATGCAAAGAATACTTGCCCATCAAGTTATTACTTAGTACTTTTATAAAGTACTAGTAATTACAAGTAAATGTCTTTGATAATTATCAATTAATAACTTGCCTGCTAATAGTACCTATTAAATTACATCCATTAGTGTGAATTCTTTTTTTCTTATATTATCTGTATAGTACATAACTAACCATAAACCATAGATTATTATATATTTTTTCCTTTGTTCATTTTTTTTTTCTGGGAAGGAAGGAAAGAAAGGTATAGAAAGCCTTGTGGGTCCTATCCAATGTCGATAAAGGCCGAAAAGAGCGCTTACAAAAACCCCTTTAAAGCCTTTCCTATGAATCAATCAACTCTGCTCTATTAACTACTCTTCTTCTCTTACACACATATCACAAACACTTTGTATCAACTATCTCTAGCTGCCAAGTCTGCCATGGCTAGACCACAACAACGATATCGTGGTGTCCGTCAGCGACATTGGGGTTCTTGGGTCTCCGAAATTCGACATCCTTTACTGTAATTCCTAGCCACTCTTTAATCTTTGTCTCTCTATTTAAGTTTCTGTTCTCAATTTCGTGCTAATAGACATTTATTAATCTTACTGAATTACGATTTATTGATGGTGCATGTTAAATTAAACAGGAAGACGAGAATATGGCTAGGTACATTCGAGACAGCTGAGGATGCAGCACGAGCCTATGATGAAGCTGCGAGGCTCATGTGTGGAGCAAGAGCACGCACAAATTTTGCTTTTAACAATAATGATTCTCAATCATCATCGTCGACCAAGTATTTGTCATCAGCTTTGATAGCTAAACTACAGAAATGCCAGAGGAAGTCTCTTACTATGGCAAATAATAGACCAAAATTGGAAGATCAAAATAGCCATTTATGTCATCAACTTGGGAACAGGGGAGATCATGGAACTCTTGGGAGAAGAAATGGGCAAATAAGTGTTGAAATGCCAGTATATGAAGTTCAAGCAGAGAGTACACAACAATTTAAGTCACTGGAAGATCACCATATTGAACAAATGATTGAGGAGTTGTTGGACTATGGATCAATTGAGTTGTGTTCTGTTCTACAAAATTAGGCCATGAATGTGAGAATGTAACACTTTTGTACTCTAATGAAATCATTTTCCAATTTCCGCTTTCTAAGTTCTTCACTCACTTGCAAGTAATAAGTGTATAGTTAGTATTCGCTTGCTTAAGATGAGCTCGAGCTATTTCACTACCCCAATATTAGTTGGACCTTTATTAGTTCCAATCCCTAGAGATAGATGGACCAGCAATATGAATAGATTCCAAATAATTTTTTTTTCACTTTCCACTCGGTATCTACCCCAATATTAGTTGGACCTTTTTTTGTTCCAATCCCTAGAGATAGATGGACCAGCCATATGAATAGATTCCAATTAATTTTTTTTTTCACTTTTCGCAGATGTTATCTGGTAACCATATTAAAATCTGTTAATCCTAATTCATGCATTGCATAATATATTTTTAAAGACGATGTTTTTAATTAAAAAAAAAATTCATTCATAAGACTCAGGTTCTAAACTATTGGGACACGCATTTTCATAATTTTCTCACTAAGTTTAACTTTTATAGTTCTTCTACGCTGTCAATTTACCTATAAAAAGATGACAATATAAGTAAATCTTTTTTTCCCCAAACCTGAAGCATTTTATTCATCTTTTAAAACAGTACACTTTGATCTGAGAATTAGTAAATCTTCTCAATATGTAGAATTAGTAATTATAAAAAGATGCTCTCGAATAAATTACAAAGACAGACATTATCAATTTTCAAATAAATATATTAATAACATATACACTGATATTTTTTCAAATTAGTTATCTAAACTGATGTAAGCTTCATCATTTTGCACTTGATTTGGGCACAATAACCAGCTTTACAAGAGCACAACTTAGACGACACAAAATTCCTTGGATAGCTGTTACTTTTGACTATGTTTTTAACTGCAAAATTTGGTTGTTTCTTTTTTGGATCGACTATCTGGATTATTTGATGATCTGGTGATTTCAAAACCATAGATTACTAACATTCCAGCTTTTATAAAATATCCACTGCATGAGGTTTGGTTCCGTAGATGGCAGGGCAAATAAGATTGTTACTACTGGTGGATTATTTCAAGATCAAACTTAGGATAAAATCTATACTCTATTTTATTAAGGTGAAAATTTTATTTCACTAGTCAATCAGATGTATTATAAATTCTGCCTCACGCTTAATCATGAGATTTTCCAACCTTGTCTATCCAACGTAGATAATATTTTATCTCATCTCTCAAATGAGATAACTTAGTTCAAAAATTATAATCTCAGAATTATTTAATTGGAGCACCAAATGAACACATAGGTACTGATTCTCCGTCAAGAATCACTTTTTGTCTTTTTCTTTTCCAAGTCGTGTTCCTTGGCTGAGTTCTCATGGCTACTACTTTTTAATGCTAAGTCACCATGGCACTACTCACCCATATATCTATGTCTGGGTCGTCAAGCCTAAAATAGCCACTTGTCTGTGACCCTCAATATATCAAGGTTCCTTCACCTTTTTATAAATAGTGGACCTAGGAAGAGGAAGTCGAACAGAGAGGAATATTAAAAAAAAAAAAAAATTTAAAGGAAACAAAGCTGTAAAGATAGTTAAGTTGATATCTTTCTAATAATATATGGAAATTAAAATCTTTGACAAAGTGGCTGACACCTCCTATTTATATTATTTGTATTTTAAGGATTTTACCATTCCGAGAATATTTTTTTAAAACTTTTATTCATAAGGTTATTTAATTTATTTAAGCTAAGATATATCTCTCGTAAAAGTCTTGTTTAATTGACACTCTAATAAAATTGGAACCATAATGGTAAACTTAAAAAAAATATACTTGTTTAGAAAAAAATCAAATAATTTGGAATGAAAAACTTAATTTGTCATAATCTATCCTATCATAATTTATGCTATGTCTTTTCCTCTAAGTCAAAAAAAGAAGAAGAAGAAAAAGACTGACATTATATATATTTAGTGAATTTAATTTATAATTAAAATTTTATTTTTAATAAAACAATTCTTAGTCTCATGATTTTTACTAATCTCAAGTTTCAAAAATATTATATTTTTCTTATATCCTTTATACGTAATTAAATACCAATGTATAAATTAAAATAGAAAAACAAGAAAAAAATTAGATATAGTATAAATATTAAATCTTAAATGAATCGAATTTTTAATTTTGACCAGAATCATAAGCTTTAAAAAGATAATTAGTTGGACACGTCAAACAATAATAAAATGGTTTAAAATAAAGTAGAGTTTATAAACGCTGTTTCGTTCTTTTTCTTACACTAAATTCCAAGGTATATAGTTATAGTCTTGTCCTATTTATTTTTTTGTCCATACATTTCCACCTTTTTTTTTTTTTTTAAAGATATGAATCTAATCTAAGCATACGTTTGATTGGATATATTCCTCCATTTATCTCTAGACATACGTTTGACGGGATATGTTCCTCTATTTATCTATACTATTTAGAAGTTTCTAAATTATTCTTCTCATTACTTAGGGTATATACATATGATTAAGATCATGGATTCTTTGTGATAGGACAACTAATTTATTTAAGGAAAGATAAAGATATTTTAATAAAATAAATGACTTAAAAGTTAAATTTTAACGAGAAGGCATATGTACACACACAATTAGTTGTTTTTAGTGTAGTAATTTCAAAAGACATTAAGATTTAACTTTATATAGTAAATTATTGTTTATAACTATAAAGATTAATTTTAGTAAATAAGATATTAACTATTTGTTTGTAATGGATTATCTTTGATGTATTGTATAATTTTATTTATTAATATGAAGATTTGAGTTATTTAATTTAAAGTTCTAAAATATTTCTGATAAGAAGTAGAGAGTTCTTCTTTCTTCTTTTATTTAATTAACCTAATGATAAAAGCCACACCTAAAATATATTTTGATTTTGAGTTACTTTCATACCTAAACTATCAATAGTTTAAGAAACACACGTGAATTATCACAAAATGTGTAGTGAAACACACCTAAATTATCAATAGTTTGAGAAACACACCTAAAAATTTGAAGTATGAAACTCAAACAGACAGTAGTTCAGCTATGTTTCTCTACACATTTTGTGATAGTTTAGGTGTGTTTCTTAAAATATTGATAGTTCAGATATAAAAATCAAAAAAAAAAAAGTATTTTGGGTATGTTTTAGGCTATTCATTCTATTTAATTGTTGTACCTTTATTATATTTTTTAATTCTATTTTAAGTGAAACTAAAATTATAAAATTTGTTATATAACTTTTTTTGGGCAAGGAGCCTAAAGCAAACGCTTAAAGGAGGGTATCCTAGACTTGTAGTATCTAGTATCTTCTTTTTAATAACTTCTCCTTTTCCCTCACATCAATTTAATGGAATAAGGTGTACCTCTATATACAATAGCTGCCAAACAATAACTAAAACTCCGGTCACGACATTTGTATTTGAATTGTGATGTAACCATACAATAGACTCCTTAACATTGTTATTTATGTTTGATGCCTTTTCACATGCTACTACATAGTCAAATATAGAATAATTACAACTAAAAAAAATATTACATGTGCATTGAATAGAAAATGTCAAATTCAGAGAAGTCTGGAGATATTAATTACACCGAGACTTGAAGACTGCTTAAACAGTAAAATATATATGTATATATATATATATAGTGACGTTATTTTTGTTAAGCTAATTGAAATTTCTGCTTAATTTTTGTCTAAGTAAGCGACCTTAGATTGCTGTTACATATTCAGCTCCTTTTTGTATGGTGAAAAATAGACTTTATAACAATTTGTGGAGCAAATTAAGGTGTCAGTCGGTACGGTTTATCCGAACGGAGCGGCCTATTAAGTATCGAACGAATCGGCCCATTATGTGTAGCTTTTGGTAATACATTTAATAATACTATCGCTATTAAGACGTCAAAAAGATTACTTTCTTCATTATTTAAAGATATTTTTCATATCAAGTATGCTTGTCATATATATAATTTAATTGTTAAGAGCGATCTTACTTTTGAAAATTAAAACTTCTAGTAGGATTTAATCTAAAAATGCCTGAAGAAATAAAAACTAGATGGGATTCAACTTATTTATTTTTAAAAACTTGCTACAGATATAGGAAGCTCATTGGTGCTACTTTTAACCAATTTTGTCTATCTCTAAGCATATGTTATACAATTCGGATTGGGTCCTAATTAGAGAAGTAGAGGTACTTTTAGAAACTTTGTATAATTCTACTAACGTATTTTCGTCTTAATATTATCTCACTGTTTGTTCTATTCTACCTTATGTAGTTGAAATATATCTATTACTTTTTTAATATGACGAAGAACCTCAACTGTTTGAGGCTATAACTAATGCGACTCAAGACTCGAAATCTTTATATGACCACTATACCACTATAATTGATAATATCACACCAACCAATATTATTAACCCATTTGATGAGCCTTCTAATTTTGCAGAGTCATCATCATCATCTTCCAAATGCCTGATTCTACTTACTCCAGAATTTTTAGTAAAATACTGGCTAGCTCATGGAGAGAAGTTGGGATGAACTAAGTCTTTATTTGTTGCATGCTCCTGAGGAAATTAGCAAGAAAGTTAACCGCTAGATTGGTGGCAGGCAAAACAAGCAAGTTTGTCCGTCTTATCACCACTAGCTAGGGACGTCAAGAATATTTCAATGTCAACAGTTGAATCAGA
>JBDJHY010000097.1:12866989-12879904 GCA_039654485.1 Withania somnifera | reverse complement strand
ACTTGTTCTATATTATATACTTATATACGAGATTTGCTTCCTATTCAGACTTAATCAAACAATACCAAAATATGCCACTTTTTTTTTTTTTTTTTTTTAAACTTGGCCAGGGTTTTGATTTTTGCCTGAAATAACAAAAAGGGGGGCAAAACAACCTGACTACGGTAACTGTACATCACAAATCTTCAGCCTTTGACATGATGGAAAGCCTACTGGGCCTGGGTTGAAAATCGCCTCTCCGCCTGAGATGATGAGACGACGGCCGAATCAAAGCAGCAAGTGCTCTCTTCACCAATTCACCTTCCACAGTCCCAATCCGAACAAGCGAATTCGTCATCGCTGATCTCCTCATATTCAATTGATGACTCGAGTGATAGGACAACGAATACGATTGACCACGACTCCGACTGGTAGTATTTCTGTGGAGACTACAACGGAATGAACCTGGATGATTCGTGGGCGAACAGGAACAGTGCTTCTTCTTATGCTGCGGCTGACGTGGAAAAACGGAAATTGAACGGCTAGGAGAACTGGAAAATCGAACTGACGGAGAAGGGGAAACTGATCGCCGGAGATTGATTCGGGTCGGGGATGTGGGTCGGGTTAACCATTCGGAGCCGGAGAAATTAACACTAGAGGATGAAATTGTGGAAGAACAGAAGCGACCCGACGGTGAAACAGATCGGTGACAATTATGGTGAAGACCCGAATTGTTCAATTTATTTTTGGAAGATGAAGACGCCATTGTTCGTTTACATGTTTTCAAACACATTAAAGAGCGGAGGGGAGGTTTATATAAGAGGTGAACAGGTGGCAAAATAGTGATTTTAGTGAAATTTGAGGGTGAGGTTTGAAGGAAAGTCGATTTGACTCTTTCCTGATGGGTCAGAAGGAACTTCCTAAATCCATGGACTCTTCGAAGGAACTGCATAATAAATCCACGCGACATAGGAGCAGTGATGCAGACGCACTATTACTTTTGTCATTGTACTATTAACTAGGGTGGGTTACCATTTTGATTTTCTCTTTAATTTTTTCTCCACGACAATATATTCTCTCTATTTTCTTTTTTTAACTTGACACATGATTTTTTCCCCTTAAAAATTGAATTTTGAGGTCAACAAAATGTATGTATAATATATTAAAATATTTTTTAATTTTATCTTTTTTATATCAGGTAAAATATTAAAATTAAATAATAATAATAAAAATTATTATTTTTAAATAAATTAAAATAAAAAAGTAAGATAAATAAATTAAAATAAAAAAATTCTCTCTAAATTATAATTATAATAATTAATTTAATATAATTGCATAAGCAAAATTTGTGAAGGGTGGAATTTCGCATATCTAAGCTATCCATATTTTTTTAGTATTCTTTTTGTATTGAACAATATTAAGTAGAAATAATTCTTATATAATATAAGAATATAGCTGAATGACAATGCTGATAAATTTTAATAGGTTAATTGATTGATCATATAAATTTTTATTTTATTAATAATAATTCTTAATTTGTAATTTCTTTCTTTTTTTTTCCTCTATCCCCAATTTTTGAAAGAAAAAATAGTTATTTTTTTATTTTGATTTTTACTTGTTGTGTTTTATTTAAATGAGACATAGGCGCCGCCATTTGTCATTAGATTTTTAGTGCCGCTCAAAGTGTGACACCGCAATTATTAGAGTCTACACAAACATCAATTGCTATTTCCGCGTTAAATAATATTCTCTATTTGTGGCTACTATTTACTCCAATAACGAATTTAGGTTTAAATTTGAATAAGAATAGGATTCTAATTGGTGGCATTACAATTTACACTGTGAGAATTACAAAAACAATTTACTAACTTTTGATTTACTGTTAGAAGACGGATTGGAGCTAAACGTAGAACAACTATCCTAAGATGGTTCTAAGTTAAAAGAATATCATTATTTCTTCCATTCATTGTAAATGATGCTTTCCATTTAAATATATTCATTATTAATAACTTATTTTATATAAATTATTTACCTATTTAATATAATTTTTTAATTACATGGAAATGCACTTATCTAGATAGAAATAAATTTTAAAACAAAAAATTTATCTTTTGTAAATTATGCTAAACACTATTTATTTTTGAATGAAAATAAAAATATAGGAAATATGTGTTAATATGAACCGGAAGAAGTCGCAAAAGAAGGCACGTGTAGATGCTTTCCCAAAGAGTGATTCTCTAATAATTGTCCAAGTTTTAAATGTAAATTTTAATGTTCCTTAATTATCTCCTTAATTGTCCAAATAGATGTTTCAGTATATATACTTTAGTTTAACTCTACACAATCTTAGAAGAAAAAGAAAAGATATTTATAATTTGTTATTATAGATATATTATAATATTTGAGAGGAAATTATTTAATTCCGCCAATTTTACTTTAAAAACTAAATTCCTCTCAATTTTAAATAATAGATCCTATTTTTCCTTTTAAAATGTCTATTTATCCTTTCATTATTCACCTTTATTTTTTCTTCTTTAAAATTGTTTTTTTTTAATTTTTAGTCTATATAGTAATTTTTCTTTAGAAAATTAAATATTATTTTCTAGAAGAAAAGAGAAAAGTAAAAATTATTAATTAGGTATATAAGTTAATGATATTGTATATAAGTTGAACGAGCATAACAAAAAAAAAATCAATCAAAGAACTAAAATCTATATATATATATAAGTGAAATAATAGGTAATAATAATTTTATAAATATATTTTCATGTAGGAGATACAAAATTAATTGGTAAAAATAAAAATACATTTTATGAAAAATAAGAAATAAAATTTAAAATTTACTCATACTATAAATTAATTTTAAATTATAATTTAGAGTATTTCAACTAGAACTCATTCATTATAAATAATAAAAAATAAGAGAGAAGTGAACATACACGTATATGTACATACACATACACATAATTTATAATGCATTTAGTAAAACAAATGATAATAAGAAATAGTATTAGATTTTTTGATAAATTCATAAAAAAATTGTTCTACTTATAGCATTAATAAAATTTAAATAAAAATATAAAAAATATCATAATAAAATAAATAAATAATGTAAAAAATTTATATAAATAAAAAATTGCACTGGTCAAGAATAAGAAAGACATTGCTTAAAATAAAGGGAAAAAATATCTATTATTTAAAGTCAAGAGGGGAATTGATTTTTAAAATAAAATTAGAGAGCGAAAATAATTTGGATCTTATAATATTTATGTTATAAGAATTTTCATTAAAGATAAAATTGTTTCTGAATATTTAATATGTTTTCTTTTCAAAAAACAGATCATAATCCGTGGACCACCATAACTTAATTTTCTTTAAGTTTGTGTAAATAAAATCAAAAGACAAAGATTTGTCAGAAGGACAAACTTAAAGAAAATTAAGTTACTGTGGCCCACAGCTGACTATATTTATTGATCTGTTTTTAAAAATAAAATATATATTTTTTATTTTATCTAAAAAGACAAACTCAATTTTCTTTATTTTTTGAACTGCAAGGTGGAGAGGAAGCCAACTTTTTTGGGCCCAAAATAGTGAGGCGTGGGCCATTATTCTGTGATAGACGGCCGACCAACTGGCCCATTCAACACCGGAAGCCGATCTGCCACAATATACCAACTGGCAAGCCAGGAATCATAAGGTGAGAATTGAGATACGGTAAAAAATCGTGTGATATGTGGAATAAAGTAAGATATTTTACAATTAAATTTAATTTTTTTTTTAATAGACAGTATAATAAAAGTCTACATCGTTAATTCATTACAGTATAAACTAGTTTCAACTTAATAGTAAGATATGTCACCTTATCCTATAATTTAAAAGCTATAATCTTAAAATAGTTTAGTCTGCATATTAAAGCCCTTAGCTTTCCACTACAGCACACTTGAAAATTTTTGTTTGAAAACTTAAATCCTTATTAATTCACTCTCTAATGCTTCCTACTAATAGTCTAACAGATGGCTTGAGAAAACAACTAAAATATGCATAATGCAAGTAGGTAGAATGAAAAAGGAAAAGAGAAATAGGAACAAACACATAATTCATTCACAAAACAAAAACCACCTTTCCCTATACCATTTCTTCACTCTCTTTTCCTTTTTATTGCCACATATTGTACCCATAGTGGAATAAATAACATCAAACACTAGAAAGATTCGAAAATCAATTGTTACCAGAATTCTGAATTTGGAATATACGAGCACACTTATAGACTGAACAAAATGCTTGTAAAGTTGTCAACATCAAGAGCATAATGCATGCCATAAATGTGAGAAACTGCCATGACCCAAACACATAATGCTTCATGGTTTTTCTAATCTTGATATTCCATCTTCCATTGTAAAATGCATTCACATCTTCAATCACTTTGTCTAAAAATGGCACTTTTGTTAATCTCACTGATTTACTCATCCCATTCCACAAGTTTGCAACTTCTTTATCGCTCTTCAAACGGTTTAGAATTATCCCCTTTTCTCTAAGTAACACTGCGTCCTCTTCTGTATCGATGATCCCATTCATTAATTCTGTGTAACGCGTAAAAATCACTGGCCCTGATGAGTTACAGGCTTCGTATGCAACTAAATTCCTCAAAATGACCTCTGTGTTTACGTCTAGACTAACTCTAGGCAAATAAAAAATCATCTTTTTAATGTCGAAATTTATGTTCATGATTCCTGAATTGGTGGCTACGAAATGTACTCCGGATTTGGAAAGTTTAGTTACTGATGGTATGGCTATTTCTTCAACAAGAGGGGGTTTATTAACATTAGTTTCCCGTTCATTTTCTGGATCAATCTCCTCTGTTTTTTCATGTGAAAAGCACATATATCGAATGGGCTGTGCTAAAAGTTTAATCCCTGGAAGATTAGAGAGTAGTGTCCAAGGTAGCTTAAACATGAGTTTAACAGGCCTGGAAAATACTATTCTTTTAAGAAGACGTACCGGACCGCTGTTTACTTTTACAAGGATCTTCCAAACTTGGCGAACAATAACCCCAACGTGACCTGATTTTACCAAGGAACTATCTCCTCCTTGGTTCGTGCCGGATGGATCGTGATCATCTTCTGTTATTTCACAAGGTCTTTCTAATTTTGGTACGATCAATAGATACAAAAAGTCTAGCAAATGAGCACATTCTGTGAATGGAATTTTTGGGGATTCGTCTAATATTTTGAAAGGAGAAAGCTCGTTGCAAAATCCCATTAGCATAGACAGCAGCATGTTGTCCGCAAACTCTAAGGATAAAAATTGGAATTCCAACATTTTCCTTAACAGAAACAATGGGATTTGATTTTCGATCATAATTATATCTCTAAGAATGGCATTATGTGTCGATTTTCGCCCAGCAACATCAACCAAATGTGACATTCTTAAGGAAACACTAGTTAGAACTTTACCTTCTCTGATGGAGTAAATTTGAAGGAACTCAAGCAAGAAAGAGGCGTCTACTGCCATCATCCAGGCTAAAGTTTCCCCATTGAAATTCAAGTACTTATGGTACGAACAACGAATTCTGTGCTCGAATTTTATCAATTGTTCCACAAGATTTTGCAATTTTAGATTTCCAAGGTGTTTCTGAGTTCTTTTTGCAGCAGCTAATTTGTACCTCTCCATATCGTATAGCTCTGTGCGCCAATAATGATAAGGGCCAATTGCCACTAGTTGTGGCACGTATGAATCAGGGTCACTCGACATTAGGGATTTTGGTACGTTGAAGATGCTAACTGGGATTTCAATATCTTCTTCAAGTTCTTCATCGAGTGTTTGACGGATTTGAATAACCCATCGATGCTCATCGAAGTTTGAACTGCTAGAATTTGAGGCAATGTTGGATGGACAAGAAGACATGGTTGTCAAATCTTTAGATAAAAAAATTATAGATATAGTTAATTTGGTTTATTGAATGATGGAGTTAAGAGAATTGAAACTTCAAATTTATAGGCGAGGTTAAAGTACATAGATGTGATTAAGGTAATGTAATTTCACTTAGTCCTAAATGCGTAACATTGAATAAAGTGATTATTGGCCCTAGCAAAAAGAATAAACCCTCTTCTTTCTCATTGTTATTATAATTCAAAGCTAGTAACTTCATTCATACTTGTCCAGAAATCAATCCGTAGAACATAGTTAAATATCAAAGGCTTGTAATAAAGTTCGGTATTAACACCTGGGACAATTGGAGACCCAACGGACTCGAGCAGAAATTTGAAGTGTATAAGTTTAGGATCCTAATTCTTTTAAGTTATTGAGTTCTTGTAATTTGTACATGTTCAATGAATTTCTACCAAGATTACTCGGTTTAGCCCAACACGTAACCAACACACTAGCTCCCACATCATTCATTTAGGAATGGAAAGGCCTTATTACATGATGTTCAATAATTTTTTTTTTATGAGCTAGTTTTTTTGATTGACTCAAGGTCCATGAATGTAACTATTATAAGGGATTCAAATGTGATTATTACCTCAGTACTTATCTTTTGATGGATGAAACTAGTAATTGTTACAAAGACTTAATTAAAAAAAATGGATGGATTTTCAGAGAACTTTATTAAACTATACGATGTGCATAATTTAAATCCATTAACACAAAATCAGAAACAAATTGTTGTTTTCCTATACTATTTGAAGAGCAGTTCTGGGTTTAAAGTAATAATTTTCCAAGTGGTCCTATCTAGATGCTTAATTTTAATTTAATTGCAAATCTTGTAAAACACTGAGCTCTGTTAGATTATTTTTTTTCATTTGTTTTATTTTTGTGGTCCTATAACAGCTTGGGTGATTCTCCCCTTTTCTTTTGTTTAACACAAAAAAATAAAAATAAAATAAAATCACAAACCATAAATAATTGGTGCTTTAATTTCTCTTTTACTTCTTTGAAGAGCAACAACTAATAAATGGCTGCCTGAAAAGAGACACACACCTTTCATGTATATGTGACACACTTACGGTCTTAAATTAGTTGTTCCTACTTAGATCAATATTTTAATATATTTTTCATCAGATTGATATGAAACAGTTGCAATTTGTAGATTTTTTCGTATAATTTTTTAATAAATGAATTTTAATTATAAGTTTATTCTTTTTACCCAAGAACCCTTTATTCGATCTTAGTTAATTTCTTTTGTAACAAAGGGATAATTTATTACCTAGTACTACAGAAATATGTTTCTTTACAAAAGGGAGGTGCTTGAGAAAGTACGTTAGCCATAATAATAGAAGCCATATATAGTGCTTTTAATGTAAGTATAGTTCCTATACGAGAAAATAGAAAGAAAAAAGTAAAAGAAGGTATAATACCTGGTATTATATGCCTTTAAGATTATGTTTTGTTAATCACATTTATGTCTATTCTTACACACTATAAATTTTGGAGTTACATGTCTCGTAACTCTGCTAGTCAATAAATCAAAACCGATGTATTATATATTTTGATCTAAGGATCTGAAACTGTCTTCTTTTTCACCCAACATGGCATCACACTGCAGCACTTCAAACTTTGATGAGAATCGATGGGTCATTCAAATTCGTCGAACATTTGATGAAGAACTTGAAGAAGACAATGAAATCCCAGTAAGCATTTTTAACGTCCCAAAAGCTCTATTGCTGAGTGATCAAGACTCTTACGTGCCACAACTGGTGGCAATAGGTCCTTATCATTATTGGCGCTCAGACCTCCATGATATGGAGAGGTAAATATTAGAGGTGGCAAATGAAAGTGTTTGGATTAAATTTGGGTCATGACTTAATCTGTTCATAAATTGTTTGTATCACGATCGTTCAAATAACATGTCATGACCTCATTCTCTCAATATGAATCAATCTCCTATCCTTTTTTATTTTGCTTTTGACAATTAAAAAAATTGTGAAACGTATTTTTCTTAAGTTATATATATCTCAAGGTCTTTCATATTTACATAATTTTCGATCTTTAAATTTGAGTTTATATATTTAAATTAATTTTGATATCTAATGTGATGGGTCATATCAAGTTGGATTCGTTAGACCAAGACAACAAATGAGTCATATTATAACCATGTTACTAACTAAAAAATCTGTCAATTTTGCTACCTCAGGTACAAGCTTGCTGCTGCAAAGAGAACTCAGAAACACCTCCAGAGCCTCAAATTTCAACATCTTGTGGAACAACTGATAAAATTTGAGCACAGAATTCGTTGTTCGTACCATAAGTACTTGAATTTCAATGGGGAAACTTTAGCCTGGATGATGGCTGTGGACGCTTCTTTCTTGCTCGAGTTCCTTCACATCTATGCCGTCAAAGAAGGTAAAATTCTATCCAGAGTTTCCTCAAGAATGTCTCATTTGGTTGATGTTGCGGGGAGAAAATCTGCGCATAACGCCATTCTTAGAGATTTAATTATGCTCGAAAATCAAATCCCATTGTTCTTGTTAAGGAAAATGTTGGAAGTCCAGTATTCATCTTTAGAGTTAGCAGATACCATGTTGATGTCTATGCTAACGGGATTTTGTAAAGAACTTTCTCCTTTCCAAATGATGGACGAATTCCCAAAAGTACAAGTCACAGAATGCTCTCACTTGCTAGACTTCTTGTACCAATTCATTGTGCCCAACTTGGACGTAACAACGTCTGAAATAACAGATGATGATCACGAACAAATTGGCTCGAGTCGAGGCGAAAATAGTAATTTTGATCGGCAATCAAGTCACGTTGGACAACTTATTAATGAAGTTTGGAAGATCCTTGTGAAAATAAACAGAGGGCCAGTACGTCTTCTTAAGAGAATTGTATTTTCCAGACCAATTAAAGTCCTAGTGAAAGTGCCTTGGAAACTTTTTTCTAACCTTCCTGTGGTAAAACTTTTTATTCAACCCATTACATATTTGTTCTTTTCTCAAGAAAAAGCAGAGGTAAATTCTGAAACTAATATCAATAAACCCCCTCTTTTTGAAGAACTAGCCATACCATCAGTAACCCAACTTTCTAAATCCGGAGTAGGTTTTGTAGCCACCAATTCAGGACTCCTGAGCATAAATTTCGACGGTACAAAGATGATTTTTTATTTGCCTAGAGTCAGTCTAGACGTAAATACAGGAGTCATTTTGAGGAATCTAGTGGCATACGAGGCGTGTAACGCATCAGGGCCGTTGGTTTTTACTCGTTACACTGAATTAATGAACGGGATTATCGATACTGAAGAGGACGCGATGTTACTTCGAGAAAAGGGGATAATTTTGAATCGTTTGAAGGGAGATAAAGAAGTTGCAAACTTGTGGAATGGGATGAGTAGATCGGTGAGATTAACAAAAGTGCCATTTTTAGATAGAGTGATTGAAGATGTGAATGGATTTTACGATGGGAGATGGAATATCAAGATTGGAAAAATGATGAGACATTATGTGTTTGGGTCATGGAAGTTTCTCACATTTCTTGCTGCAATTATGCTCTTGATGTTGATGACTTTACAAGCCTTTTGTTCAGTATATAAGTGTGCTCGAATATTTCATATTCAGAATTCTGATAACTGATTCTTTTTATCTGTTTTATTATTTTATTGTACTATTTATATTTTGCAAAAGCACATAAGATAAAGTAAAAAGTTGTTTCTTTTGAGATAGCTATTGGTTGAAGAAATGCTCAAGTGAATGGTTTGTGTGATTGTTTAGAGGAAAGATGCATGATGCTTTAATAATTACACTACTAATGTTTTTCAGATTTGATAATCTGTAAATTGTTTGATACTATCCAGCCAATGGATTCTTATGATCTTTTTCGAGATGCTACCTTATTGAATTTAATTTTTAAATATTCCTTTTCAATCTTCGTGCCTAATGCCTATATCTTCAAAAAGAATCCTTTATTCATGTCTCCCTTTTTTTTTTTTTTTTTTTGTTTCATTCATCAATTACTTACAAGAGTATCAGTGATTTTTACGAACTTCCTCGCCGTATTTATAAAAATGACTTTTATGAAGTTAATGAATGTGGTTGAAAAGTTAGTTAAATGACCTTTCTAGTTTCTACAAAATACTACTATCTCTACTTAAACTGTGTAGTTTTACCTATAACTCAAAAGGAAAATAATTAAGTCATATTATCCGCGTAATTAATAATTAAAATAATTACGAGGCACGGCTAAAGTTTAGATTAAATAGTTCACTATACATTTCTTTTGTATTTATATATTTTGGAACTCATATACAAATCTCTAATTTTGAGAGGAGGAATCTCTAATTTCGAAACTAATAATATACGTTTGTACTATATACAAAATAATTTCGTGGCTCCTATAAAATTTCTAAAGTGAATTTGTATTGATATATACAATCTCTAAGTTGTATATTTAGCTACTAAATTGTAGCTACACCTATTACAAACTTTAGCTATTGTATCTCATTTATGTCTAAATATTAGCTATTTTCAAAATTTTGCCCAACTCAAATGATGTAAAATTAATCTATAGCTATGGTAATTTGGACGGGTTAGTTTGGTCCAAAGGACGTTGGAATTAGCCCAACTCTGTAATTCAGCCCAACAATATGGCAGTGTGACAATGAGGTCCAATTACAGCGTTTGCTTGGAAAGAAATAGCTATCCAAGTCCTGAACCTATATTAGATGGACTTTGGAGGGAAAAAAGACAAAGAATAGAGAAATTAACTTAATTAATCGTCCATCCAATTGGCTAAAATAAAAAAAAAAAACAGCCTATGAATGTACAATATATATATATATATATATATATATATTGTAGGAGTACAGAAAAAGGATATTGGTCCACCTGAATTTTACATTGGCTTACATTGGCCCACCTGAATTTTGTGGGCCCAATAGCCAGTGGCCCACACAAATAACAGCATAATAGGGTAATTAATGTTTACCTTAATAAAGGACTCCCAAATAAGGAGAAGAATTTTACAAGGAATGTACTACCTTTTATAAAAGGTAGAGTTATGATAGGATTACCATGATTAGTTATATCGAATCCCGAAAATCACTCTGGGTAAGGATTTTCCTTCTACAGGGGCATCAGAGACATCTATAAAAGCCCCAGTAAGTTCAAAGGCAAAGGTACGCTCTAAACACTACTCACTAAATATTCTTGGAATTCTCCCATAGCTTGTTGACTAATTTAAGCATCGGAGAAAGACCCCGGGGACCACCCTGGGCTTTGTTTTGCAGGTTGCGTTCGTGATTCTTTGTTACTAGAAGGAACATTCTTGTATCACTACCTTGGTAAGTTTCTGGGACTTATCAGCATCTAATCAATGCAGCATGGTTTTCCTCCGTACAGAGTTCCTTCCACTAGTTTGGAAGCGCAAGAAAATTTCACTCAATTGTACGTAGCTCATTTGAGAGTTTTGTTGCTTGAACCGCCTTAACTGATCGTCCCTTTCCAACTAGGATCTCTATAGTCATTTTGTTTTTCAAAGACTTCTTCATTTTTTCAAGTCCCTTTCCCTTAATTTTTCCTCAACCTCTTTTTATTCTAGTCGTATCATTTGATTAAGAAAAGATAATATCAAAATTACAAAATAAAAGCATATCATATTATAATATTTTCTGAAATACAATTTAGAATAGTATGGTTAAAGTTTAACATAAATAAAAGCATTAATTGTTTAATTTTTGCTTCTTATCTGAAAAGGAACTAATGGTTATGTTTTGATTAAAAATATGGTATTACCTGTGGTAGTAGCAGAAGTACATTTATTTGACTCATCAATAGATTGAGAAGTTGAAAGAGTTTCCCGGTGAGCCTTTTTTGCTGATAAACACGTTCCCCTGGTGCCATAACTTATCTTATATTCCTGCAAATTATCATGCATATGCCTTGTTTAATGTGTAAAGAAAAGTATCCTCTATTCGTGCGTCATAATAGATAATATAGTTTATAACAAATGATCCTGCACTCGTAATTTGACTGTACATATTAGATGTAAATTAAGAATATTCTTATGTTGTGCAGGTATTCACGATTTTCTCATATCAAATTATTACAATTTTTTAATTTTCATGTCTATATCTTTATTATAGAGAGTGATTTGACTCAATAGTGAAATGTGACTTTCACCTAACTCAAAATTACAGAGCGTAAAACTGAAGAATTATTAAACAAAAAAAGATAGAAAATGTGACCTTTCTCATTATGTATCGTTATACAGTTTGAATATTTTTATACTTACATAACTTCTCCAAAAGTATTGCTTGAGAGTCATTCTTATCCTACGTAGAAATTCCCGTCTTAGAATACAATCTTATAAAGAACACATTTGACATTATACAAGAAATCTTATACAAGATCAACATAGAGTTGGTTTAGGATTAGTGTAGTTATCCTGTGTAAATAACCTATGTAGGAATAGGCATAAAAATTAAAAAATAAAAAATTAAATCGTACTGAACTAATTCCGTTTTCCAATTTTGATACTTCGATTCTCCGATTTCGATTTCAATTTCAACTTTTTTTTTGAAAGTTCAATTTGGTGTTCGATTTAAGGTTCATGGTTCTTTGGTGCATCGATGAACCGAAGTTTTATTAAAAATATTTTAACAACCCAACCCATTTCAGTTGTTGCTTTCTGTTGCAGTGCTGTCGTAGATACTTTTAGCCTGGAGATCACACTAGTTGCAGAAGATGATGCAATGAACTAGGGTTGGGCAATAGTGAGTTGTTACAGCCTTTGCTTGAGTTTCATTGTTGGGTACTTTGAGCTGCTGCGGTGTTGCTGCTTGGTTCTATAACCAAGTTCATTTATTGAGTTGTATAAGATGATATTATTATTATATATAGTCTATGTTCTACAACTTATTAGCATATATCAAGTTTTAGAGTTATTTTAGTCTTTTTCATTTTATCTCGTAACCTAACTATATAAACTACTGTTGTATATTTATCTGAT
>JBDJHY010000097.1:12804268-12818299 GCA_039654485.1 Withania somnifera | reverse complement strand
AGTGCCTTCCATCTTCTTCTGATGTTTCAGTTGGACTAATGCAGATCTGGGAATCAGTTTTATCCTCATTTAATTCTACCTTCTCCAATAAAGGCTTTAGAACCGTACCTGGTGGCGACACTGCTACTTCTTTGTAGGATAAGGATTTTGAAGCCATGGTAGCAAAAGAGGCCGGAGGAGATGGAAAAGTGGCATTTGATGTTCGAGAAACTTCGGCAAGAGTCATTTTAGCCGCAAGTTTGGTTGACTTTTCAGAAGAACTGAAGCTAGCAGCCTTTAGTTGCTTTGCAGGAGAAAATTCACCTAAACCATTATTGGATACCAGTTTTTGTCCCTGTGAAGTAACTTCTTTCCTGGAACTGGTGTCTCGTGGGAAAAAGTATTCCAAATTTGTCTTGATCTTGGCAAGACCAGGTTGCCTTCGGTTGATCATCTTGCCACTTCCATGCCCCGTCCGTGTTCTCGAATTAGCTTCTTGCCACCCTTCATCAGAGCTTATTTCGTGTATTATTTCCACTGATTCCTCAATATTAGTGCCTTCAACTTCTTCAATAGTGACCCTCTCTACGTCATCTTCTTTCATGTTAACTTCTACTATGGACACATGATTTTCTGTAACATCGTGATTGATGGTGCCGTTACTTCTTCCATCACGCAGTCCTTTTTGAGATTGATCATCTACTGGCAAAACCTAAGAATCCATAAACAAGGAGTAACAGTGTCAATTGGCAGCTACAGAAAGAAACAATAATGGGTAGCTCAAGATGACCACAGCCAAAATTGTCCCTTCCCCCCTCAAAAAAGTTTCTGAGGATATATGTTTGTACAGTCACCTAAATATCTGACATGGGGTTGAGGGTAATGTGCTGAAGTGTAGCAGAAAAATTTTGCCCATTAGACAAGCTCAATATAATCCTCTTTTGACGGTCCAAACAACTTACAGGTGAGATTTTGGACTAGGACTAACTTCTAAGTACATATAGAAAATTTGCAGCTCTCTCTGAATTCTTCTCAATGTAATAAGTTTCAGTGAATTTAAAAGTATGAAGTATATACTACCGTGCTGAGTGATGAATTACCTTAGAGCGCCGTTTCCTCTGCACTTCTATGGTCTTTGAACCATGTCCAGGACTAATGTAATCCAGTAGGTCTGACACACTACATTAGAAAATAAAGAGTTTCGGTTCCTTCAATACAAACAGCTAGTTCAAGCCCTAGTAACACCAATTCAATGGTAACGTATCACTACCTGAGGTGACCTTTGCTAGCAATGGATGCATCTAGTCTCGGAGCTCCAGTTCTTGCAGCTTCTTGCTGCTCTAATGCTTTCGATTCAAAGTATTCAAGCCATGTAGCAGCATCCTACATATATATTGCATGTATAATCCTCCAACTTTTAAATACAGCAACAAATTGGTAATTTATTAAGAAAAGCCAAGTCATTTATTATCTTTTATCAAGATGACCACATTATTACTGGGAAATGCGCAATGTAACAAAAATAGAAGTCGGATGTTATTTGTTGAGTACATTTAAAAAGAAAGAACCATAATGTAGAAAGAGAGAAAGAGTGAGAGAGTTATATACATCATCATCATTTTTGAACTGTAGTAGCATTTTGGAAAAGACTGAGATGTGAAATACACTGTAGATCCATAGTGGTAACTGGTAAAGAACGAAATCAGGCATTAGATATGTACACACCTGAGTACGGAGATCATCTGCTCCTAGTTTTGCTTGAAGAATCTGCAACGTAGTTTGCTCATGTTGCACACTCAGTGAATATGCTTCCATAAGGGAAAGAGCTATGGCTATGGCATGATAGCTGGCAGCAGTCTGTCCGAGGTAGCAACAGAGTTAATAAAAGATGTCAGAAAGTAAAGATATTTTCACAAGCACCTAACTTAAAACAGGATGATGCTGGAATATGAGAACTGAGAGCGAAAAACCTGTATATGATCAACTCCCAGTAATCTTTGGTTGCATTTGAGGGCTTCATGTAGATATCTAAGAGCAATATGTACATTTCCCATGCCCTCTTCCATCATAGCCACATTTATATATGTGGCAGCCGTGTTTGGATGAGATAGTCCACATGTAAAGTGAAGAAGAAATAAAGCACGGTTGACATACCTGGAAATCAATAATAAACTTGCTTCAGTATCAATGTAAATAAGAAAAATGAATGAACAGCTAACATAGTGGGACCAGTCAAGACTTCAGCAAGAATGAAAAAGGGATGTGAGAGACTAGACAGAGAAATCTTCTGAATCTAAAAATTACAATCTACAAAGCTCAAAAAGATTGGAATCAAAAGGTTGAGCAAGACACGCAAGTCTTGGTTTCATAATATGACCAACTAGAAAAGAGAATCTTTTCTCACTCACTTTAGAGCCAACTCAATGTGTTGGAGACGATAGTAGAATACAGAAAGATCCCCATAACTTTTCATTGTATCTGGATGGTCAAGTCCTAGCTCCCTCTCATTGATATCCAATGCCTTCTGTTGATAAATTGTTGCCTAAACAAGAATAATAATCATTCAGAAAGATTATTATCACATATTCTGCAATTCTGTATATCCAAGGAGTCTGCATATCGCTTCTTTAATGCAAATGCAATGGTGTGCGGCAGAAGTGAGTGGAAGGTCTAAAAGAAAGTGAAATTTTTTGTGAATTGAAAAAGAAAGAGAAAAGAAGCTGACTGTGGGAGCTTGCATGATTGGAAAAGGAAAACATAGATGTTTAGTACTGCTTCCAAAATTCTGTCAAACATCAATACGCAAGCATGCCTAAGATAATTCTTCCTCGACTACCTTTGCTAAACTTGAAAACTATTCATCAGCTACTCTGATTCTTTTTTTTTTTTTTTGATGACCGTAGTGTCCGGGCCAGCTTTTCCGCACCTCGAATAAATCCACGGGATACCTGCCACCTCCCATCAGCAACAAGTACCAGGTAACTCTGTCCAACAAAGCTAGAACAGATAGAAAGAATCACCTAGTGTTTTTTGTCTCTGCTGGGATTTAAACCTGAGACTTTTGGCGTTCTTTAACCCACTTCATTGACCACTAGGTCACACCCTTCTATGCTAGCTACTCTGATTAAATTTAAGAACTTAGTTCTGGATGTAGATAATCAAGCAAGATTCAAAAATAAGGAGAAACAAGGCTACTTCAATGTTGCATGCCGATTCACACATCAAAGCCAAGCGCTGAATCTTATGTTACCTGATTAAAATCTCCAGTGTGATAAAGGACAACAGCCAGGAGGCTGTATGCACTTGCAGTGACACGGTGATAGGGGCCACATACAGCTATCATTTTTGCCAGGGCCTTCAATTAAATACACAAGCAAGTAAAGTAACTCTGAGTTTTAAGGAATGGACTTCAGAGACTTGTGCATGCATGTACTTTTATTTTATAATTTGTACCTTTGTTCCATATGTTACAGCATCTTCCAACTTCCCTTTGTCAAGAGCAACCTTAGATGATTCTAGTAAAGTCCGTCCATCAGCAGAAGAGCATACAACGTGCTGAAAAGCAGATAGTAATTAAAGGAACCAGTATTTCCAGTCATTTGTCTGAAGGAAGCAGAAGAGACAGAAAGGCTTACTTTACACAAAGGCACTATGCTGATAACATCAGTTTTATTGAAGGGATATAGGCATTCCATTTCATAATCTTTTGGACCCAACTCTAACCCAACCTGGATGAAAAAGCACAAGTTATTAACTTTGAAAGGTAAATTTCAATTAATACAGCCAAGCTTATAGTACCTTATGACAAAGTCTGCGGAGGACCGTCAGTTTCCTCAACTGTTGGAATTCATCTTTTAATCTCCAACCAAATCTTTCAACCAGAAATTTCCTTAGCCATTGCATCTTGAGAATATGGTTTTCATCATTCTCTTGTGTAGGAGAGGATCCGAACAAGAAATTTAAGGATGAGGCTATAGCAGCCGACAAGTTGGCCACATTGTCAACGGAGGCAATGACAGCTCTAAGTACATGCTTGAAAGCTCGAGTAACCATCTCATGAATACAAAGCGACTGTATGTGAGGAAGCTTCTCTGCTAGTTCAACCTGGATTACACAATAATATCGGGTTCATCAAAAGACATCAACAAGTCTCAATTCCTGAAAAACAAATAAAGCTTGAGAAAGAAGAAATAAAGATATCTTACCACACGACCCAGAGAACGCATTTGCAATCCTCTTAGATGCATGAAGTCGGTAAGGGTGCGCCCATCAACTGGAGAAAGTTCCAAAGATGCAAAGTCTGTAACCTAAATAGAACTAGAGATTAGTTTTTCTCTTCATGTATTTAAAAATTCCATTTCATTACTGAAATACATCTGAAACTTTGAATTACCAGCTTCGGGAGAGAAACTTCATGATAATACTTATGTGCCATTTCGACAAGTTCATCCACTGACTGTAACAAGAAGCATAGTTATCAGTCAACCATGAGCTATAATATTAAGGACTGATTATGACAAAATATACCTATTTCCTCTGACAGTTATTCCTACCACTCTTTCTCCCTTTCACACAAAAGATGGAAATTGGAATAGCTTAGCTTGAGAATTCAACGACATGTTGAATTCTTGTCACAGCGTCGGAACTTCTCAAGTAACATCATTAAGGATTAGAAGGAAAAACTACAAGATATGTGGAGGTCATAAAACGGAGGCTATATTTTGGAGGGGAGATGACTAAACACTTCTGTGGCAAATAAAAAGCATCCAAAAAAGAAGAATAGGTGCATCTTTTAGCATAATTATGTGGTTAGAAAAAAAACTTGCTTATTCACTACTTCTCTTTTCTTTCTTTCTTCTCCTCTCTCTTTGGACATCATTTTTTCATCAAAATAATAGCACAAATATGTTCCAAATAAAAACTGTTTATTATTGACCTTCAGATGGAGATCCATCCCACTTTCTTTCAAACGAAGGTACGCTTCTCGAGAGACAAATTTCCTCCATTCAGCTTCACACTTTGTGTTGCCATTGCTTAGTTCTGTCAAGCCACTTTCTATGTTCAGAGTGCTGGCTGTCACATCATCTGCTTCATTTTCATCCAAGGAACTAATATTACCTGGTCTCTTTTCCCTCTTTTTGAGCATTTTAAACTGTTTTCCGAGTCCCTTAACTACGGGTTCAGCCTTTCCATCATTCCCAGTCGCGTCTTCGCCATGTGTTTCCTGTTTTTGTAGATGTTGAACCCAACAAGAACCAAGTTCCCATCTGATGTACCCTTTGGATTTATCATCTATTCCATTTAACTTACTCAAACCATCCTTAATGATTTTATGGACCAAAGACATTGAATTTGCACGGTCGTCCAAATCAGACGGGGGCAGTTGACCATCTCCAGAAAACCCAGCAGTCATTGGCTTGTAGAGCATAAGGCGTAAGCTGGAGAAGGTTAAAATTCAGAATTAGAAGCAAGCATCTTGTGAGACAAAAAGAAAGAAATCCATCAGTTTAGTCCTAAAGAAGAGTGCACCCTCAACAAAAAGAGCCCTTAGATCTAAACATTGACATCACTTGACCAATGTGGCTTCTTATTCACAAACTCAATTTTGAATATAGACATTATTGACCAATGTGACCTGTCATTCCCAATCAAACTCTTAACACGTTCCGACTACATATGAAGTGTCATCTTCATACATGCACCAAAAGTAATTCAAAGAAAGAAAACAAAAAAGGAAACTTTCATAATTGCTTGACTGTGGTAGCATGTAACAAAAGATCCTCTACTTTAAGTACATTGTTACTGATAAAATTGTTAGTCGTCCTACCTGTTGATGTTGAGTGCATTGGCTCCCCCATCTGGTTGGTCATCAATTTTGATATCCTGATGCAGACTCTTATCCGCCTGAATGTCACCAACGACTTTCACAACTGCCATATAACCACAATGTTTCACAACTACCATGCCCAATGATGATGTGTCCTGTCTAATCAAACATATCTTTTCAACTTCCTGAATTGAAATAATTGATGACAGAGAAAAGATAGGAGAGTTCTTTTTTTAATAATAATATATAGGGACAGGAGAAGGAGAAATAAGGGGACTATAAGGTGGGTAATCGAACCCCCACCAACAAGGTGGAAGTTCAAGCACCAATCGGGCTACCATGATTCCTCAAGATAGGAGAATTACAAACAACTTCTACATAAATTCCTATGCACGTTATATGAAACCAAAAGGTAAAAAAAAAAGAAGGTGCTTGAAAGAAAAAGTTGGAACATTAACTATAGAACCAATTGACACCATAGACGTTAAAGATGTTACTCAAGTCATAAATAATGCACGCCATGGAAAACGGCAGGGGAAAAGCGGGGAGGAAGGATGTTTCCAGAAGGTGAAAAGTGTATGTCCTCCTGAAACAAATGATGCAATGCCTACTTAAACCACCTATCCCATTCCCCCTGAGAGGGACATGTGTCTGCTTGTAAATAAACAAGAACGCAGGAAAGGCAAATGATACAACAACTATATAAGGGTTTTCTTAGTTCAAATCTTTCTTAAGGCAGCTTGTAACTTACGTGTATGACAACACTTTCATCAGCAGTTACTCCTTTAATTAAATTTCTTCGAGCAACATCCTCAGTGGATACATCAGAATTTCCACTGTCGATAACTTTGACTTCTTTGAGGCTAGCATCCCCGATATCTCTTTTAACTATAATAGATAAGTCACCAATGCGATCCTCAGAGAGTACTGAACCCAGAGCACAATTTGAGGTATCTCTCTTAGTAGAATCCATTACAAGGTATATGGCTGAGACAGCTTTAAAAATAGAGACATCAAGAAAAAGATTATGAAGCAAAAAAGCCTTTCGGTCTCGAACCACCCTCTCCTCCTCAGTTTTGCAAGGAAGTTTTGCCAATACTGCAAAATCTGTGACCCATGATCTACGATCGTGCTCCCCATTCCTTCCCTGACCACCACCATTGCCACCCCAACTCTCGTCTTCCACCGGAAGGGGAATGAAGTTTGATGCAGAATCAACAATGGATGGAGGGACAAGCCATGTGTTGGCGCGGAAACCATATGGAAGATTACCAAACTGAAAACGACCAACAGAGCAGAAAAATATGCACACAGTTAATTATCACTTCATTTTCTCTCGATGCTTATTTGCAACAAACAAGATGTCACCTTGTTACGATCCGTAAAGGCCTTCATCAAGGATTCATATGTCTGCAAAGTAAATCAAGCTTTTACTCAAGGAAAGATCAATTTAAGCAGAATATACACCACAAATTTTGAAGCAATTGACATCAATTGTCTGAGTTGGTACTGATAAATCAAGCAGATAAATTGTATCTTCCACCTCCTTTATATATGTCCGAGCATGTTATCCTATCAATCAAATAGGTACCCAACTTATAGCAGTGGTGCCTTGCAATTAGATACCATTGATGAATCAACTTTCCTGTTCATGCTTGTAGCTTTTACTATAAAGTAACTGCTCTCATAAAGAAAATAGTGACAAATATATGACAAATACTATTGATAATCAGGGTGATTGATTAAGTTTCATTACTGATAAAGAACTTGATGCACAAAATATTTGCAAATTATACGAATGATGCTAACAAGATGGACGCATATTGAGGCCATGAAGGTTACTGACATTAGCAAAAGCTTGGCTGAGCTGTTGCAGAAGATCAACCAAGCAATGGCTTCGCATAAGTGGCTTCCCCAAAGTGTAGAAACCTTTTGCTGCTGCAACCACTTGCAATGTCTTTCCATTGCATATCTTAATCTGCAGAAAAAAAATTGCATCGTCAAAATTCTCAACATTATAAAAGCACAAATGCAAAACCAGAAACAAAAGAAGGTACCTGTAATTCGAAACAGTAGCCATCTCGCATTGTTTTAGCATTGTTACAATCCACTCTTTTCAAACCTGAAACAGCGCATTTTATAAAAATGCACGATAAATACTAGAATATTCCAGATTGAAATTGGAAGAATCAAAAGGGAGAAGAAGACGCACTCAGTATAGGCGGAGAGAGATGAGAGAAAGAGAAGAACTCGTAGAAATCGGAGAGCTTAGGAATTGGATGAATCGCAACCATTTCATTCTCTTCCTGAGACGCCGGGGATGAAGGCGGCGCCACACCATCTGACGGCGAAGCTGGCCGGCTTGAAGCATTTCGCTGCGCCTTCGGCTTCTTCACCCGAGATTCGGAACCGGAACCGCCGGAAGCGGCAGAGATAGTTGCAGATTTTCCGGGCTTGGACTTGGCGAAGTGGGTAGTGCAGGCGACGATGTCGAGTAATCTCCGGACATGAACCACCACCTGAGACTCCTCCGTGTAGTCCTCTGAGAAGTTAGTAGCATTTTCGTTAATAACGTAAATATTTTGGGCAAGCTTAAAATGTGCCTTTTATTTATAAAGTTTTACTTAAATCATTTAACTACTCACTCAATTCCATGTCACCATTTGACTTGCACTTCATTTAAGAGAAAAAAAAAAGTTGGTTTTTGAGATTTATGTCGTTATAAATCATTATAATAAACTGACGGAGGACAATTTTTTTATAATTATAATATATGAACTCTATATATTGCTTGATTAATTCCATAAACTGGCTAATAATTCCTACTAATAATAGGTACTAAATAAATTTATTCTCATATAAGTTCAATACTTTGAATGGTGCACATAGAAAGTTGTTGATTAACAAATCGTTTGATTTAAATATAAACTATACATAAATTAAAGTACAAGGATTAATAATACACAAACTGTTGTACTGACAATGCATGCATTATTTTTTGTTGAATATGTATGATGTATATGCATGACAAAAAATCTCCATCGCCATATGTGAATATCGGTAGATTTTCATGACGGTGCATGGGACCATGAGATGTACATTTACTGGTGAGAAAACATCACTAGTACAACAAAATTAAACCACCAAGATTTTGAATCATGTGCACTGTGGCTCGTGGAACAGATACCACACACATTTTGCATTTTTTCTTTTGCTACGTACTGAGGGGAGTAGGTGAAGTTTTTAAGTTAACGGTATTAATGAGGATTAATTATACTAATTAATGACCTGTTAAGTGTTAACACCGTTGTACCTATAACCTATCTATACTTTTCTTGCCTTGGCCAGATTTGGTTGGTCGGCTCTAATTTCATCATTTTGTACTCTTATGCATTCACTCAATTCATTTTCACTTGTATATTACTTTCTCATTCGAATTAATTGGTAGGTTTATTTAAAAAATTTATCTCAAAAAAATTATCAAGTTATGTAATAAAAAAATAATTATCTAAATTTTTTTTTAACTTTATCCTTGATAATAAATATGAAGAGATGATGCCAAGAAAGAAAAGTACTTAATAAAAAATGAACAATAAATAAGGATAATTTAATTAAATTATATTTTACTTATTATTTTTTCTTAATAGTTGTGAAAAGTTCAAATCTTTATTTTGGGATGAAGGGCGTACCATATTGAAAATAAATTTTTGTTTGAACTTATCTATTAGCATATCAAGAGAAAAATAATTGTCCTTACTACAAGATCTTTATAAATCAAAGAATGAGACTACGCATTTTCGAACTAAACAGCCAAGGCCAACTACACAAGCAAGAAGACATCGCTTGCAGCCTGTTGCGTAATCGATTTCGAGTTTTCAATCTTTTCTTAGCGGGTGGTCTATATCTATTCCTTTCCAGTCGCCTGACCTGGACTGATGGCGATTTATAACGATTTGTCGGACTGATCGGGTGTCTTCATTCAAGCGACGGTAAAAAAAAGAACGAAACTACTTATTTCCCGAGTCCACTAAAATTTTATATCAATTATATAAATATTATAATATAATCTATATTTTATAATATTTTTCTTTTAAAAGTTGCAAAGTCGTTGTAAGAAAATAAAAGTGAAACACCTTATTTATTTCTCAAGGGTATTAGGAGAAATGAGAATTACAAGAAATCATGGGGTAAGTTCAAGTTTTCACGTGTGAATAAAATGATTTATTCATTCAATTTTTGTCTTTATTAAATACAGAAAAGCAGAAGATAGGCAGCATCGGAACTAACTAAACCTACCAGGAGGCTGGAAATATGGCGTTAAATTTGAGCCTTTTTTCGATCTAAGGTACAAAGTAAATTAAACCACTTTTAGTACTTCTCAATAAAAAAATAAAACACCACGCATATGAAATTTTATGATATAGCTTGTTTAATTATTGAATTTATAATTAAATCTTTTGAATTTATCTAAATCTATAGGTGACGTTATAGCACGACCCTAAAATCGGCACATAGAAATGAGATATTAATGGAGACCTACCTTCAACCATTCTCAGCAAACATGGCTTCAGAGTCACAATATCTAACTTGTCATTTAGTTTTGGTCCCTTCACCTGCTCAGGCAACCAACACTTTTCCATATCAACACACTTCTTATTTTGAAATAAAGAAGATAATTAAAATATAAACCACAAGTAGCAACAAAACCACAGATTAACCAACTATGCTAACATCCAAAGTATGCAAAGAGACAGAGGGAAAAAAATCATCAAATTTGGAGTTTAATGAAATTACGAATGAACAAACCTCGTGAGACAAGGAGTAGTTGGTGAAATGACATGTTTCAACATTGGCAGCTAGTAGCTTCCTAACGTCCAGTATCTTGTCCGTCGATATGCCCTTCAACAAACAAAAATTGATTCAAATTTTATCGGGTGTGAAATTTGAAAAAGAAAAAAATGAAATTCGTATTTGCAAATTGGAGTTGCATTTGGATGAACACAATTTTTCGGAGTTTTTCTAGTTCTGGAAAAATTGTGAGAATTTTATGTCCAACGTCTGCTTCCATACAAGTGACAAATGCCAGTGTTTCTTTGAGATTTTTCATTTTCAATTGAATTGAATATATCCATACCTTGAGAACGACTTGGCTTTCATAGGGAGTGATGACAGCTATGTCAACAACACTTGGAATCACTGCAAAGAAACAAAAAGAAATGTACAGAGCAAAGACTAGTGAATTTAACATGTAAAATAAAACATTGAAACATGTATTGATGAACCTTTCTCTTCTTTCTTCTTTTTTTCATTTTTAGCTCTGTTTCCCTTTCCCCTGCCTGATCTTGGTGCCATGAACCTTCTTTTTTTCCGCTCGAATTACGCTTCAGCTCAAGAAAAGAGCTGACCAATAGCCAAAAAATACTGAAATTGAATGAACAAAAATGTCTAAAAACTTTAATTCATTTGATGCATATCAAGAAATGGTTGTTACATAAAACAGTAGTGACTCTGACCATGCAGGAGACAGAGAGAAAGAGAGGATTGAAAAGTGGAGGAGAGAAGGAAAGAGGAGAGGAAGACTAAATGGTAGTGAGAAAGGTTTGAGATAGCTTTAGAAGATAGATAAAGTACTAAAAGGAAATCTAGCGAAAGGTTTTGAAACAAGATGATATGATAAGGTGTGGGGTTTTTTGGGGGGTTTACACAAATTACACTATACTACTTTTCTTTTCATAGTGGGAACCTTAATAAAAGTCACAAATTCAACAAAACACAATAGTTTTGGTTCAAATATTATATTTATGGTTAAAATTATATAGATATAATTAATTCAGATTTCAATAAAAGCATATAAACTTAAAATAGGGAAGAAATATTAACCTCACTTTGTAGACTGCTTAAATGGACATGAATATATTGTTATATTAGAGAGGTTTTCAGGAGGATGTAATGTGTGGGGGATGGTGTCTCTTTCTAAATTCTAATACTAATAAGTGCAGTCCAAAATTAACCATGAATTTGAAGACGCATACAGAATTGGTGGACCAACTCACCGTTGGCTTCGTGACACGTGACACTCACTTGATGGGTTTTCCAACAGTTTGCCCTTTTTTCTTGTTTTTTCATGTGTTGGCATCTTTTAATTATTTTTGCCAAATTCGAAGCAGTTTCTAAGGCCACAATTTTGTCATCACTGTTATTTCACTAATTCATTTTCCTTAAAAAATTCAAGTTTTAACTACTCATATGTAAAAGTATATATTCTTGCAATCAATATAAAAGAAATATTCTTACTATCATTATAAATAATTATCTATTATTGAAAATGTGTACGTAAGACTTTCTGTATATTAGAGGCAGATTCATATTGAGAGACGATAATATATTTTATCAGACGCTTTGAAATACAAAAAACTGTATTTATATTATCGACCTCAATATGTGTACAATAGAGTTCACGATCATTATATAAATTCACAGTTACCCTCTAGTATGATTATCTATGTGTTTAAGAATTTTTTTAGGAAATGATATCGTTTGATACCCCTTTAACTAATATTCATTTGCGTCTGATAGTGGTTTTATCGTCTTCAAGTTCTTGATTTGCATTTACTCTTTATCATGTATGGACTAAGCTAGGCGCATAAAACGTATTTTTCAGTGAGTACACCCACGCTATATTCGTCCTCTGCTCCTATTTATGTAAAAAGTATGAAATTCTTTAAGATCTGTAACGGTTCATTTTGATTTAGATCTTTTTCCTACTATATCTGTATCAAATTTGTCGATAATTAAAGGCGAAGTCAAGATTTCAACTTTATGAATTCTAATTTTAGAAAAAGAATTTAAACTGCCATCTATTAACTACATGCTACGAATAAAACGGATGAACTAGCCCCAACATCTGAGCGACTTTAGGTTTGGAATTAATGAGTTATTGATTTTCATCTCTTTAATTTTTTGTTGTTTTGGCCCAATTATAATAAATGAAACTGCGTTCAAACTTAATTATGTTCTTGGAATTTTAAGTGTAAGATGAAGAAAAGGAAAATGAAAAAGAATTTAGGCATTAAAAGCAAAGTTGTCTTATCACAAAAAAAATTATTTTCTCCCTTTATAGCATAATTTGATTAAATTATTCTTATTTATTATTTATTTTTAATTAATATTTCTCTCTCTTTGCACAACGTTCATATCTTTTCATATTTATTACTAAGAGTAAAATCGAAAGAAAAATGTTAATTCTTTCATAATTATCTAAAATTACAACTATTTCGGGATAATTTTTTTATAAACATGCAACTAATGTGGGACGGAGATAACATTAAATAAGTAACACACTCCCTCTCATTTATTGCTCAATTTGAACTAATATTTTTTCCTCTTTACACCACATTCACATCTCTCCATATTTATTAAGGGTAAAATTGAAAGAAAAGTATTATTTCTTTCTTGATTATTAAAATAACAACTATTTTGGGACAAGTTTTTTTTTACAAACATGCAACTAATATAGGACACATTTGTTGGCAAGTTTGTGAAAAAAAAATGTTCTGAAATAATTATCATTTTAGGTAAGCAAGAAATAATTAACACACTCTTCTTTTAATTTATCTTAGTAATAAGTATGGAGAGATATGAGTATAGTACAAAAAGAGAGAAATATTAAATAAAAATAAACAATAAATAAGAATAACAACTGAACTGAAAGAGTCAAAGTCGAAAAAGAATTCATCACTTCTTTCTCTCATACAGTTCCTAAGTGATAAAAAAAAGACGAACTTATTTTCTTTTTCTTTTATTAGCTTACTAGCATCCAAATCCATTTGGTTTCTCAAAAGATTACTAATCCTTTAACTTCATCAATTCTCCTAGGTTGATTCCTTTAAATATTTTGAAGATATTTTTTTCTAAAAAATACATTTTCCCTTTAATTTATGGTAAATAACTACCATGAAAAGTGGAGAGTCATTTTCCAAAGCTTTTCCATACCATTTCCAAGTGATGATTTCCACCCTTACACCCCATCCTCTCCACCTCCACCCCTTACCCATGACCCCAACCCACTCCACTTCAAGCCTCTCCCACCGGCCACGCTAACACTCGGTAGCATATTTGAATCTCATTTAATTCAAAACTTTTAGTATTTTCGAAAAATTAAAACACATATTCCATTATATATCTCATAAAATTAGTAAAAAATATACAACAAATAGAATATCACT
>JBDJHY010000097.1:12757776-12772740 GCA_039654485.1 Withania somnifera | reverse complement strand
CGGCTTCGCGTTGGAGTTTTACCATAAATACTATACTAATACCCAATCGAAAGAAAGTAAATCGGAGCCTACCTGGATTCCGGCGATCTCCTCGAAAAGCGTGCAACAAATGCCCAAAATTACGTACGAAGCTCAGAATCATGCAAGTCTAGCAAAAATATAACCCACATGTCAAGACGAGTAAAATAAGGCCCATCGCTATATAAAAGCCCGGGTGGGATTTCAGGCTCAAAATGGGCCCATGGGCCTTATAGTCCAAAAAAAAACCGACGCGTAGAACATAATTCCAGGAACGCGTGGTTTAAATTTGGGCTTAATCCTATAAAAAATGAGTAAGATATGATCCCACAAAATTAAGAGTATAAACTTTATATTTTTAAAAAGTAAGTATGAAACGAGTTTAGGAATTACCCGAAACGACGAGAATGAGCCCACTATCCAAACCCACGGGGAAAATCTAAAAATACTCTGCGTAAATAATAAAAGCATAACTTTTTTCCAGACTTTCCAATTTTGAAAACTTTCCGAAATGGGGAAATTTCTCCAAAACGGCAGGTTTATATAACAAGTAATGCATGGCCAATTTCTCCATTGGCTGCCACCCAGTGACCATGTGGCAGTCCTATGTCATTTAGCCTCTATATTAATTTATTCGGGTATTGTATAGATTCGTTATAAAATAATTACAATATTTTAAATATATCAAAATTAGTAGAAAATTATTTCTAATAAAACTTACCTCTCATGCTAAAAATAAACTTACAACTGTCATTATTGATCCAGATGATGATGGAAAATTAAACATTGATGAAGGTGAATTCAGGAAAAGATTGACTACTCCAACAACCACTTGATTCTTAAACCTGGAGATGCTCAAGCTATTCTCAGTTTCTTCACTGATCTACAGTTGGTAAACCCTGATTTCTTTAATGTAACGGACCTAAATGAGTAAGGATGTCTGGGGAATGTGTTTTGGTCAGGAAGCAAAATTTACGGCCACATATAGTTATTTTGGTGACGATGGTTGCAATTTTATTGACACCAATAATCCAGTCCACAGGTACGATAATTTGTTCAAGTGTGCTGTGAAGTTAGTGGAAGAGGGGAGAAAATGACATGAATGATCCAGGTTAGAAGCATAGGGGGAGATACTGAAAAGAGTTAGTTTGCAAGATCATAACACTCTTTAGCTTTTTTAGGAAAAGCTGTGAAGTATGTTAAACAGTATTACATGTGAATGTAAGCATCGTTTGCCATGTCTATGAATGTGCTTACACTGAATTTACACTTGTAATGTAAAGAAGATACACAAATGATCCTATCGTTTTAAAATCCTTTTTTCATTTACGTTAATTGTCGATAAAACTTTTGACCATGAGTAAATTTCATATTGTGAACTTTATATTCATATACTTCATATTGGTCAATATTTTAAGGGGGAGAGTCCATTAAGGTAGCTTGCTACTCGAGCGTCGCACATGAGTTGCACTATAGCACGACCCCCGCCAAATCTAGTCCAACATTTTTTGGGTTTCTCAATTTTAAGCCCATCTGCACTGGGTCCAACACACTCGGGGTATGCGATATTCTTCAGAAATTAGGTTAAATTTGTTCGTTCATGAAATGTTTTTTTTTTTTTGTCATTACAGTTTTGAAATACTTTCAGTAGTTTGATAGTCTAGTTGCTCATTAAAAGTCACAGTGGGTTATGTTTAACAGAAGTACAAAATTGGGTTATGGATAGTTTGCTTAGAATAACAAAAATATGAAAAGCTTACTGCGGCAAAAAGGAGAGAATCTAGGCTTATCATCTTGAGAAGTACATCTTTATTTTAACCTTTGGAACTGAAAGAAGTGGGAAAAATCAATTGGTACCATGTCAGGATTTGGTTGGACATTAACAGACATTGTTATGTAACTTATATCAGTGCGCAAAATCATAGAGAAAAGACCCAAGCTATGGATAAAGGAAAGGCTACGAACTGACTGATTTTGTACAGGAAAAGATTCACATTCGAAAATTAAAAGAGCTTTGTTATATATCTCAAACAACTCCATTTTAGGCCATACTATCGATGTCCCATGCTACCATCAGACCATCATCGCCAGAGACCAACAGATATAATACAAATTACTTGGATATAAGACCACTAACATGACACCAACCGGCTTGATCCTCTTTCTAGGTTCCATCTCCTTATTTGAAAACATTTCAATATTAGAAGATGTCTGGATGGAAGTGTCCAGGTATAGAGTTGCATTGCTGAGCTTGCTGCAAATGCATTTTCAAGGAATAATTGTTGACCTGCAAAGATGACCATGAAATCAGTAGAGTCAAGACTGGAGAAACTTGTATCTCGACCACTTAGAAGCTGAAGAAGTCTACTCATGACGGCGAGGATAGTTGCTATGTATTACACTAGACTAAACGTATGAGTTGCAAGCAGCAATAATGCTAATGCAAACAGGTTATTTTGTTGTAAATATGTAAACAGATTTTTTATTGGAAACTGTAAGTCTGGATTGGATGTAAACATGTTTCACCAAACAATACTAAAGTGCAATACCCCAAGTTGATCTAGAGACCTTTTATCCAATATCCTTAAGCAAATGAGTAATGGGTAATAACTATAGTAAGTAAAACTAAAATCTGAAAACAATACTCTGAATGGTAAAAGTTGTATTTTTCAACCAAAAATAGAATCAAATATACAAGATAAAGTGAGAAAGGAAAAACTAAAGTCAACTACAGAAAATCATCCGAAATAAAATGGAGTCATGCAAATTAGTGACAACCAAAACACAATTGATTGTTCAATTTTGTCCCTCGTCAATTTTTCTTCTCCAACCACCCACCACCACCAAAAAAAAAAACCTATCAATATTCAGCTGAAAGCATCAGAGTTACCATAAGCATGGAAAGAACTGTTCTATTTATTTGCATTGAATCAACAAAATAATTTCTAAATAGGAAGTCCATAAGATTCAGTAGTTCAAAGGTTCAGCATTTTCCCAAAATTCGATGTGTCAAATGTTGAAGTGCCTTCATGCAGGATCAAACGCTATTCAGTTGAGAGGTTTAGCATTTAACTTAAGTAGCAAGAAATTACTCTGTTCTATGGTTGTTTCATGTTGCTAATAGCAATACTAAGTTTTTCTGTTAAGAGCAATGTGATTAGCTTCCATCTCTCTTCTTAGCCCATGTGAAGTGTTTGCTAACATTTCTTGAGGTGCTGATCTTTCAATAGTTACATCTCTCCATCTCAAAATGAAACATTTTTATCTTTCCAAATCTTTAATTCCACCACAATATCCTTAAAACCTTATCTTCAGATGCAGGACATCTGAACAAGATTAACATTAAAGGGCAGCACGGTGCACTAAAGCTTCAATTATGCGCGTTGTCCCGAGAAGGTCTGGACCACAAGAATCTATTGTATGCGGTTTTACCTTGCATTTCTGTAAGAGGCTGTTATAAAACTTGCATTCATGGTCCAAATACATCAGTAAGTAAAAATAAATACTGATGTCTCATTATTGTAGTAGAATAAAGCACATCTCCATATATAGTGCGTAGCAAGAAATAATATATGAAGCTGCAGCTTTTACCTCAAGAGTTCTCAATTGCTCTTGATATTGAGCAATCAACTGCTTCAGCTGCAGCACTTCCTGGTTCTTATCATTGAGCTCCTTTTGACGTTCATGTTGGATGGCCACCGCACGCTTAAGAATGGCATTGTCTCGAAAAATCATTTCTATTTGCTCCTTCAGCATCATATTTTCCTGGAAAAAAGCAGGCAATGTTTACATCGGAAAATGATAGGCAAAGGTCAATAAACTAGAATTTCGAAAAGATAAATTTGCAAACATAAGTAAAATTGCTGTTCTCTTAATAGTGGGAGCAAAACTGGTAGCCCAAAGATGTCATGAAACAAAGGGAAATCATAGAAATGCATTGAACAGCCAACAAACTAGGCATGCCCAGAATAGTAATCTAGCTTAGTTCCTCTAAATAAAGTAGTGAATGCACCAGAAAAGTATGTCAATATCATTGGCACAGTGGACAAAAGTAAAATATCATCCCACAACTCCTTAGCAGGGAACCTTTTTTTCTGGTAAAATACATGGACTACAATATACATAAATATACAATATCAACCTTCTGACAATTTTGAGCCGCTTCGGCACTTGCACCAGCACTAATCGATTTCTCTAAGCTCTCCAACACTCTTGTCGCACGAGCCTTGGCATCATCTGTGTTTGTAGCGCTCATCATTTCCCTAACAAACAACTCCACCCATTCTGCGCCATCGGCCGGAAGATTTAGGACAGGAGCAGTGTTCTCTATACCTGCAAATTTTTCATGCAAACTAATTTCCTTCCATCTACACCTAATGAAAATCTGGACTTGGTTAACGGGTGTTTAGTTAATGAAGTTGTAAAATGTAACAACCATTCAATTAATCCAATAAAGATCCATTACAAATAAGAGAAATGACATGGTCTGTATATCAACAAGAAGCTGTAATTATCAGAGAGAAGGCTAAAAAGTTTTTAAGTCAAAAGGAATGGGCCTGAGTGGACCTGAGTTATGTGCACCTGAATAGTAAGTAATCTCATATCATTCTACACTAATTCATACAGATCCCACAGATTCAGATAAAAATATGCAGTCACAAGATGCGAATGAATTGCTAAGTGGACATATCTCCTCTGAAAGAACTTGTCACACGAACATATATTGAAATTTCTTTGCACCATGGGATGCTTATCTTATAACATTAAACATTTTCATATATCACATACATGCTCCTCTAACTGCGAAGGATACATAATACATATAGTTACTTACTGAGTTTTTCCTTCTTGATAGTTACTAAGTTAAGAAAAGGAGCCAAAGGAAAGAAGCCAGTGCATCTGTAATGATATCAGTAACACATTTGCATATTTGTATATAGGCAAAGTGTAAAACTCTTTTCCTCCTAAGTTTACATATATCCAAAGTATATGATAGAGTTCCACACCGTATATCATGCACAAGCCAACACAAATATTTGTTACAGTCTAATTCAATAATTATAACTCCAAAATGTATTCATAGTTAATCTACTTACAACTCTTCTTATATTAGAAGGGTCCTATACACTAAAAAAGCATATTGGAGAAGAAGCAATTAGCTAAAATGAGTAGCAATTAGAAAGTTCTGGAAAAGATGTCCATGTTAATGACCAGTAAAACCATAGAAACCACTGTCATGTCACTGACAACTAAACCCTATTTAGAAGAACTTAGGTTGATCAAAAGATCTACCTTTTTATGATGAAAGGGATGTAGTTGACCGTTTCCTGGAGCAATTTAGCAACACTATGTAATAATTGAGATCAAATTTTTAGAGACTATCTCACTGAGCAAAATTTCTACATATCCACTATTCACTCAAATTTGCTACATATTCACTCAAATTTTGCGAAAAATAGATATGTCACTCCACCTTCACAGAATTAGGAATCATTTTGTCAATGTATGGATCAATAAACATGAGAAAGACTAGGATCTCCTAAATCAGTAAACTCAAAATATCAAAACATATCATTTATACAAACCATCGTGCATATCTCCATCAGTTTCGGAGGCAGTAACTGACTTTCCTTCTACATGACTAAGATGAAGTACATGCAGTCTCTTAACAGCAGCATCCAAATCATTGCCACATTCCTCCAAGGCTTTCTCAAGAAGCTGAACAGTATAAAACAAAACAACAAAACACTTAGCATTGAGAAACTCGTTAAATAAAACCAACAAAGTTTTTTTAACATAAATACAGAATACATAAACAATTGAATGTTTGCACCTTGTAGGTAACAATTGGTTGCATCTTTTAAGATTCTTATTGTAGAAAATACCAAGAAGAAATTTGATTGATATCTTCAACGATTGCTTGATATTATAGTAAAAGATTATTAAAGCTGCCATCAGATCATGCGAAAGAAAGAACAAATACTCTCCGTTTCATTTTATACAACAACATTTTTCTTGACACAATCTAAGAAGCTACTTTACTTTAAATATGCATTAGCGACTGTTGAGGAAAAACATTAGACTAAATGCTAAAAAAGTTAGTTTGACATAGAAGCATCAACTTGAGACTCGATTTAAAAAGTTGATCAGCCTTTAATATATTTGAATTGTTAAAAATTGTGAAAGATAGTTTAGAAATGAAATGTCCCGTGATGAAAAAATGTCTTATAAATTGAAATGGAGGGAACAGATAACTTGAGATTAAGAAATAACATCATGTTTTTGTTCATCTCCAAAGTTGTTGTTTAGGATTGGGCTTTAAGCTTAAAGAGCTGCAAACCAACCTCCATCCCCTCCCGCCGATTAATCCTTTATTATTGCAGATAAATACTTGGAGTAACAGGCAAGCTCCTGGTCACAGCTTCAAACCAACCTCCACTCTTGTGGTCCATCCCTTCTCCAACACCGCATAGCACGAGCTTCTTGTACATAAATAGTTACAAAGTCATCTAGATTCACCCCACTCAATTCGGAGCATTTCATGACAATAACCAAATGATTTGAAAGAAAAGAGTACTAAAACACTGCACATAATTTCTCTAATTAACGAACATTTACAACAACCAAATTGTAGTGCCAGATAGGATCACACCTGACTGTCTATATCGGGAAACAAAGCTCTCAGCTGATCGACGGCAGCTGCCGCCAGCGGTGAGAATCTAATCGGAGAATTGGAGGAACACCGGAGCTTCTTTGAAATAGGCGACGATGGTGAAGTGGGCGACGACGATTGTAAATCATCGAAGAATGATCTCTTGCCGCAAAGAGTGGCAGACATTCGAAGAACGAATGCTCAAACAAAGGAAAATAAACCTTTTAGAGTCACACCTTCAATAAATTGAGGGGTGATTCGGTGATCGGGATATAGGATTTAGGGTTTTGAAAGATACTATGCGAAGAGATAAGGGGACAGGTCATTGAGATTCCAAAGTTTTTTCTTCTTGGCTACTCTGCTTTGTATATACCTTCGTTTTTTGGTTCGTTTCTTTATAGAAAAATAAACTTTGGTGTGTGATTGGTAATATTGAGATGGACGGCGGGGAATAGGATAGCCCAATGTGGCGCTTTTGAATATCTTCCAGTACATTCTTCATGCTTGGACGTTACGCATCAGAAATTTTTTTTTTTTTTAAAAGAATTATTGAAGAAAGGAGGAGGAATAAACATCAAACGAAATAAACAAAAAAAATATAATGTGTGAAAATCAAGGTAATTGTGAAGTCCAACATGCTGGGACGTTACGCATCAGGATTTTTTTTCTCGAAAGAATTATTAGAGAAAGGAGGAGGAATAAACATCAAACGAAATAAATGGAAAAAATGTAATGTGTGAAAATCAAGGTAATTGTGAAGTCCGAGGTACAAGAGAGTAAATTGTATACAGATTTTGTTCTGAACGAATAATGAAAAAAAGGCAATAGTAACCAAAAACAAAATAATAACAAGAAAATTCTATTGGATAAATTTGGAGAAATAAAAATTAAACGCGTGATAAAATACTCCTAAGAAGACCACAATATTCATCTACTGGAGCAATATCCTCGAGAAGAATTGAATTTAAAATTGTACTTTGAAAGCGAATTAAAAAGACAAGGAGATAAAATGGCAGAAGAGGTGGGTGTGGCAACGAGTCTGTACAAGTACAATCGATAGAATAGATAAGAAATTGAAATCACCAACGACGTGCTTCACGTCCATTGGTGGTCCTGATACTTTAAGGCTCGATTGAAGCATTCTTATTGGTTGATCCCTTGCTTTTGTGACACATAAATTGCTTATTCCTACCACTCGTAATTCATTCAGACTCAGAAGCAGTGTAACATTATTACTTTCTTCCTTATCTTTTAAAGCCTTCTCTTTGCATTTTACAGTGTTCCTTGTTTTGATATTGTCTTTGAAAATACGATGATCGTTCTTAGAAGCTCAATACTATAATCTACGAGACTCTCAGGATATTTTGTTACTTTACTTCGTGTCAGTTACCTTATATTTATACTATTTTTGCAGTAATCAAACTGTCAGTCAACTTAATTAATGAGCAAAATTGATAATCATGCCACTGACCTCTTATAAATTGAACTGTAATATTTTTTGGTAAACAAAAATAAGATATCGAGGCCAAAAAAATAAATAAAGGTGCTAATATTATTATTTCACAAGAATCTGCAGAGCTTATCTGTCTATATATGAAAAAGGATAAAACAGGAAATTAAATTTAAATACAAAGTTTTTATATCCATCGTCAATATAATGTTTCATTTATTTTAGTTTGTCTAGCTTTTTTTTTTTTTTTGAATACTGGTATTGAAATAGTGGATTTCTTTAGTTTGTTGGTAACTAATAACTTGATAAACATTTTGAATCGAATTAATCTTCTTCTGAATTTGTTTTCGTTAAATGAAAATGTAACGAGACAATAAAGTATTCTAGATTTTTCTAGCCTTCAATTTGGTGCATTTTCAAGTAAATGTCATATTTACTCTAAATTTATATAGAAATTATGAAAATATACATAAAAGTTCAATTATTCAAGAACATTCTCACTTCTTCTTATTACCTTTTTTTCCGAGCATAATACATAAATGCGTTTTTTAATTTGACCTCAATTAACATCAGCGCCCTTTAATTTTGCATGTACTACTTACATTATCATCAAATTGAACAATTAGATATATGCGTTCTACGTGATAAATCTCACATAATTTTACATGTAGAATGCGTGCATCTCACACGATTTCACATAGGATGCAGTCTAGCTACTTGTTCGAATTTATAATAGTTTAAGTTCATATACAAAATTAAAGAATAAATTAAAAAAACACATTTATGTACTATTATACCATTCTTTTTAACTTGTATATTATTTTATGCTGCTGCATAACATTTCAAGCACAGTGGTTTAAATTCTGGTAGCACCCCTGAATCAGTCTTCCTAATGGCTTTATCCTAGTAATTAGTTTTAATTGTTTTGTGTGTTCACACAATAATTCTTTTCCTTGGGACTTTACCAAACAAATGTTTTCTTTTTCTTTCTGGAGAGCTTTTAGCTTTAGGAGGTACTGTTTCTTCTTTTTGTAATCTTGCAAAACAAAGTTTACAAAATCGTTTTGCTTTGATAGTAATTTTCTCAAAATGTTCTCACAAGTCACGTCCAAACACTTCATAAACTGCCAAAATCGGCTCTGTAGCTCAACTAGTAACTTTTTCAGTAACCTTAGATCTGCCTTATCTTTTTTGTCACTTTCGACCCTTCAGCCCAAATCACTATTAATTTATTATAGTTAATACAGTAATATTTAAAATAATAATATAATATTAATTAATCATAATTAGTGGAGTAATAAAGTGGGGAATAATTAGTAGAGTAATTTCTTTTATCGCTGATAAGTGAATTAACTGACAGCGCGTGTCGAAGTAAAGTGGTTCTCCTCTTAGAAAACGTGACCCTGCTAAGTGCTAACGGTCATTTGTTTAATAAACCGAACGCCTCTCAGTTTCTGTTTTCCATGCCACTTGCACTTTCTCGTATCCTTTGTTTAAGCCAAAAATAACTGTAGGAGTTCTCGAACGCCAGCTGATAATGGTGAAGATCATAGCGTGTTTTCAGCTTCAAAATCGGAGTTCTAGGGCTTGGACTCCATTTCCGCTAAGCAATGGACTCGTTCGAAGTTTTGGTTACCGTAAACTTCCTGAACAACTACTCAATCTATCTGTCCTCAAATTGGATGGTTCTTCATTCGGTAAAATTATATGAATACGGGAGTGGTGCTAGTTTTTTTTCGTTGCATTTTGTTCAGTTGTGGTATAATTATGGCTAATGCTGGTTGTTTTACTGGAATTTTGAATAGTAATACATGTAGCAAGGAATGCTACAGTAGCAGACCTTAAACAAGCAGTTGAGGAAGCTTTCAATTTCTCGAGGGAGGATGAAGGCAAGACTCTATGGTATGAACGAAAGTTAATTATTCTAATGGTAAACACCACGTGAAACAGAAGCGTATCGAGCCTTTGCACGCTTATTGTAATTGATTTTAAATATTGGATCCGCTGAAGACATGTGCTGTGACAATATGTTTATGAAAGTGGATTCAAATGTTACAATTTGTCGCTACAATAGTTAAGAAAGTTCTAGAATGTATAAAAGAATTTATCATCACTTGAGCTTGCTAATGATTGGTATTTTAAATTTCTGTGTCAGTGTCAGCGAGCAATCATGTTGAATGCTCAGTGACTGGAATAAGTTGAAATTTGAGGAAATTTTGATAGATGCGAATATGGTAGGTCGTAAAATTGTATTTCCTATTGTTTCAGGTCACTAGTATGGAGCCACTTCTGTTTGTGCTCTGGAAGTCAAAAACTTCTGAATGACAAAGCTCTTATTAACTGTTTTGGTATCAAAGATGGTGATCAGGTTAGTAGCTTATCGTATTGTTACTGATCGAGAATCTAATCAGAGCTCGTTTCTAACTTCTGAATACCTCTTCTATTCATTGTCAGAATTCACAAAGTAATAAATCCATGTATAATGTATTAGTGGCCTAGTAGACTTATCAACTTGTATTTGCAATTCGAATTGATTCTCACAAGAAAAAGGAACTATGCTATGAGATGAGTTCTGTCGATGGATAACCGTGTGAGCTCTAATGCAGTCAGTGCTTGAAGAACCCTGTGCATTTTCTGGACCAAAGCTAAGAAACTTATCTAGAAGGATACAATTTTTCTTGTCTTCATCCCCATGATATTTTTGGATGTTTAAACTAGAATCGATTAATGAGAAACCAACAAATCTGCATTGAAAATTCTGTGCTTATCTCCAGCTGGTTCATATGGCTAAACTAAGCTAGAATATGTAACCTAACCGGTGTAATATATTCTCAAGTGTAATTGATGAAAGACGATTTAATGATACACTGATATGAGTGGAATCTCAGATAAGGTACTAACATCTAGTATTGAGAGCAATGGTGGCAATCTTCCTAGTGAGGTTATATGTGGATTTGAGGCATAGGAATCTTTAGCCCTACTTGTTCAATATAAATCTGCTTTTGATGTGCACTGATTGATGATTGTTGCTAGCTAAGGTTCACTAGAACAAGCAGTGAACATTCTGTGCTCAGCATCTGCTTGTGTGTTTTACACAGACATACACACCCCGTCGTCACATACACATACACAGTCAAATACACACATGATTTGAATGCTTCATAATCAAGCTCCAGTTAATTAAAATGCTCTTGTGAATTTCAAGAATGATTTCCAATTACACTTACTACCTTTTGTGCTTCTTACATTATCTTCTTTTTGCTTGGAGTCTGCAGCTTCAATTTGCACAGCATGTCACGTTGGAATACAGATCAGCTAAACAAAGACTGGATAGCCAATGTGACCAGTCCAAACAATGCACACTGTAAGGGCATTCCTAAGATCTGTGACCGTTCTTTACTGTAGATGGCAAATTTGACTGACTTGAACACATAGTCGATACCCCTTCATATGTATGTTATGTTGATACTCCATTGCCCCCCGCCCCCCTCCCCCACCACAATCAGACATTTTAAGACAAAGTGAACTGTTATTCAATACAGGGAACCTGTTTGCTTTCCCTGGTTGTGTGTTTATTTTCGTAAGAACCGATAAGCTGAAATCAAGGCCTATATTTCCATGTCAGTTCATTGTTGCATGGGGATGATCGAATGTTTAGGTTGGCTCATCATTCTTAACTTGAGGATTATGTAACCATGAATTGTGACCCTCTTAACTCATTCCAAAATTCACTAGTGCCATCAATACTTCTTCCGTGATATAATATTGGGACCTCATAACTGGAAAGTATTATGCTAGTGGACCATCATCTGCTACTTGTCTCTCAAAATCCTATTCTCGAAGAGGGGTAACATGAGATCCAGTGGTAGAGAATCCCTGAATTTTGGGAACACTAATCCATGAAAGAGAGGCTGATATTGTCTCAACTGCAAAACGATAGAGAGATGTCAATTAGTCAAAGAGCTTAGTTGTAACTAGGTAACCAGCAAATAACTGATATTTCAATTGCTGGGAGTACGTGTGTTGGGCTTATGTATGTACCGCTTCGTATCTAAACTTGCTTATCTGTTGCATGACAAAATGTATGCATACACTTTTCATCTGTCACAGATCAGAACTTAAGTGTCACCCTAACCATTTTTCTTCCAGTTCAAATGCTCGTGTAGTGAACGTTGAAGATAATGCCAACATTAATCACCAAGAGAACAGCGAAAAAATTGGTGATTTTCAAGACGAGGGTGCAATTCCAAAAACAGGATTCAAGCTGTCCCATTTTTTAAGAGGATGGTTATCTCAATCAAAATCCTGGATATCGACCAGAAAGCCTTAGCCTTAACTAGATTTTCGCTACACTTTGCTACTGGATGCGTCTGTAGAACTTTGAATCACTAACTAGGGCTGAGAAACTAGTCAGGTAACGTGAAACGGTTAACTGATTGTACTGCTGTATATGAGAATCTTTAGCTATATATATTCTTATTCGTCTATTGAATAGGTTTGTCAATCTGTAGTTGTTAATGCTAGTTCAATTATTATTATGAAGGCTTTAGATGCTTACTCAAGCTACTCCTAATCTTTCGCTGCATCTATCTTTTTCATGGAAATATCAAATATAGTGTATTATTACTGTTTGAGATGGAAATTGGACCGCACCATTTAATGCGGGTCAATCTAAATTCATATTAAATAATATATATAATTATTTATATATCTATATTGGTAATTATTATTAAAAGAAAAGAGTTGTGTTTGTTGGAAATTATCTGAGTATGGCCTTTTTCCTATCGGTATTGAAGCTCTGTTTTCTTAGTTTGCCCCACTTAGCCATGAAATCAAGTTTTTAGAGTTATTTCTTATTTGATTTTATACTTCAGATCTTTTTTATGTCTTTTGTTTTTCTTCTTCTTCTTTTTTTGTTTTTTTTTTTTAATTTTGTTATTAGTCCATCGCTATGTACTTGGGTCAAAATCAGACTTATTTATAGGCGAGATGCAGAGCTACAAGTTATTAAGAGAGACACGTTAGTGCAGTTCAAATATCTGTTTTTCTTTTTCCTGTGAGAGGTGAAAAATATTTAAATATTACTTAATATATGTAGTGTTAGTTCCCCAATTGCTCAATGACTGAACAAACATTTAACATACTATAATAAAAAAAAAATTTTTGATAAGGTACAAAGAATTTATACTAACATTACAAAAGTTGTATACTTCAGCTTAAAAAAATTATCTACTACTAATAGAGTTTTTTAAGTTTAATGTGTTTAACTTGTTACTTTCTCCATTCATTTTTGCTCAATCATTTTTTATTCTACATAATTTAATTTAATTAATCTTGAAAACTAAATTAAATTGAATTAGATAAATTTAGTATTCTATTCTTCTAATAAACTTTATTTCTTTAAAAGCTAAACTTCAAAAGCAAAAGTGAAGAAAAAGTACTACTCCAAAAGTTTAGTTTTTACTTATCACCTTTCAATGCTTTCACTCACAAGATTCAATTTGATTAATCTAAAAATTAAATTAATATTTTAAAATATATAAAATCACTATAGGTTATATATTCTTAAATAATAATATAATCTTGAAACTCTCGATTGCCAAACTGAACCAAAGGAGTAAATAATAGCAGGCAATAGCAACTTGGATAAGAAGAGAAAATCTGTTGGGCATTCATTGTATTGCTCAAGACCCCAAGCACCACGTAGCAAACAAAATAACAAATGTCCTTCTCCAGTCTTCCACTCCGTAATGACGACACGTATTAACTATCATCCCAGTCCTTGTGTATGCCAACTTATATATGGCACTTTCAGTTGATTTATTCTCCCTCGTTTAAATACAAATCTGAAAATCAACAGAGAAATATACAAAACTATGCAGGCTGTACAAAGAAAATCTCAGCTTCTGAAAGACAAGCAAGTGAAGGATCTAATTGTTGAGAAAAGGAGGCTTGTGGAGGTTCCCTATACAGCCACGCTGGCAGACACCATAAAAACTCTGATGGCTAACAAGGTGGTGGCGGTCCCAGTGGCAGCGCCACCTGGTCACTGGATTGGTGCTGGAGGTTCTATGATTTTGGAATCTGATAAACAGACTGGTGCTGTGAGGAAACATTATATAGGGATGGTTACTATGCTTGATATTTTGGCACATATTGCTGGAAATGGTAGTGCTGATGATGATGACGTTGATCTTGACAAAAAAATGATGGTACCTGTTTCATCGATTATAGGACATTGTCTTGAAAGTCTCAGTTTGTGGACCCTCAGCCCTAACACAAGGTATTTAATGGACGTTGTTGGTAATTATATTATTTTTCAACATCTTATACTTTAGATACACTAGCAATTCACTATGCTTTTACACTTTCACATTAGTATAATGAGCAGTGGCTCCTGGATTGAAAAATCTTTTACTTTATATAATACTTTCATCGTTTCAATTTATTTATTTGGTTTTGATTTGGCACATAAAGTTTGAAAAAGTAAAATACACTTGAATTTTGTGGCTTCATGGTCTTGGAGGTCACGGGTTTAGTCTCTGAAAACAGATTCCAGAAATGCCCGGTAAGAGTCTATTCAGGCACACAGGGCTGCTTTTTAGAATGTATCAAAGTAGTTTTTAATCCTTTGGTTTTACATGTCACATAAAAAATTAGAATTAAAGAAAGACTAAAAAAGAAAGTAAGATACACAAGACGAGACGGATGGAGTGTAATTTGTTTTTGAAGAACACCCTTTCATCTATAATCCGGTCCGGTCCGGTTCAGTCCGGACCATTTGGTCCCTGGCCCGGCCGGGCTCCGGTCCGGTCCGGGCTGGCCCTGTTCCGGGCTGGGTCGA
>JBDJHY010000097.1:12700710-12711138 GCA_039654485.1 Withania somnifera | reverse complement strand
TCACTCGAACAAATTGATGGAATGAAACAGCAGAACAACGAAATTACTGTTAATATGCACAATATTAAAGAATCTGGAGATAAGGTTGATGAGGTTGACGCCTGAACAGCTCAGTAATAGTTATTTCAATATCTTTGCTAATTTATTTTTGCTATGTACAAACTATTACGTTCCTTTTGCAATTCTTTTTTTAACTGGTGAGCTGCACAGGCTACTAAATTATCAGTCAACGACGAAAATCACTTAAACGAATGTGCTAATTATAAATCTGGGAGGAGGTTGGATACAAGGAAACATGAGGTACTGATCTATAACTATATGTAGATTCAATTCCTATCCATTTAACCTCCATATATGCAATTACCAGAGCTTTGTATGTATGGATGTAAATTATCAAAATGCTTCATATGCTGATCTGGTATCTTACCTTTTGCTACTTCACTGAGTTTTAAGAAATTCCCTTCACAAAAAACTATTTTTTAGCTCTTTAATATGACGGAACTTGTAAAAAAATGCTTTCCCTCTTTTGAAGTTAGGGCAGATGCCAATCTTTCCATATTTCATTAGATTTCATAAAAATGACGGTAATTCTGCTTTGGACCCTACAATGTTGTTCTAAAAGTGGTTCTCCTGATGAGAGAGAACTGGCTTTGTCATTAGCCGCCTCCACCTTCAACCTGTAGGTTGAGGGGCTGAGCACGCTGGGGTTAACGTGGAACCACAGTTGATTCGTAGGACTGAAAAGTGGATAAAAAGGATTTTTGTTAAAAATAAGTGGTTCTGAATGCTTTCAAGTCTGAAGCACTCATGGCTCTAATTTTTCCATTCAGGATTCTAGGCCTTGTACCATCAAAGATCATGGTGAAGAACTGGTTGGCACTAAAATAAAAGTTTGGTGGCCATTGGATGAAGCGTAAGTTCTTCAAAATATTGATGCGAAGACTGCAATACCATTGTAAATCTATTGTACCATCCATCCTACAAACACACACACACACTCTTTTCAGCAACTTGTTGTAGCCTTCAGTTATTGAGTTTATTCTCTAAAATATTGCCTTGACTGCTAGGCTTTATGTGCAAGAATCTCCTTCAATGGCATACTTGTACTTCTATAAGTCTTTGAATTGATGGTATAGATCTAGTACTAGCATGTGTTTATCATAACTTGTGTCGTACCTTGGTTCATTCTGTATTTATTGAGTTTATGTGGTACTTCATGATCCTTGATGCTTTAAGCAGAGGTCAAACTTGCAGACCATGCCCACACGTGATGGCAGTTGTAGGCATTGTCAGACTGTAACCTTTTGTGGTTAATTGGTTTCGCAATGCAGCTTGTTAGTTTGAAAAACTATTTTTTCTTGTATTACATACTAACAAAAGAATTATGGATTACATAGGTTGTGTGTGTAGCTTTCTGGATAGTCTAAGTATATTCTATTCTAAAAATGTGAACAAGTATCTTCATCTTATGATACTTGGACACTCCAAGATGTCATTTTCCAATTACCTGAGACCATTTGTACTAAACTACTAACATCTACCACATGGTCCTTTTCTTTTTTTTCCTTTTTTTCCCTCTCTGCTTCATTCTTCATTTCCAAAAATATCAGTCACCTGAAAGATCATAGTATTTACCTTGGCTAAATTTCTATTGCCTCTTCTATAAAAATAGGCTTGTGTCATTGGCAATGTAACTATTTGTTAGAGTGGGTTGGAGTCCCACATAGGTTGGGGAATGGCGTGGTGGTTTGCTTTAATGGACTTGGATAGTCCTCCCCCGACCTAGCTTTCGGGCTTCATCTAGGCCCAAGTGTCATCAAAGCCAGGTCCATCTCTGTTTGGGCTCTTGGTCCATGCTCTAGTTGGGCATGGGTGTGAAGGGGTGTTAGAGTGAGTTAAAGTCCACATTAGTTAAAAAATAGATTGGTGGTTTGCATATATGGACCTAGGCAATTCTCCCCTTATGAGTTCACTTTTGAGGTTGAGTTAAGGCTCAAGTGTCATATCTATTTTCTTAACATTGCGTGAATTATTTTTTTTGCAAGTACTTCTTGGCTGAGAATTCCTCTACTAACATAGCACAATGAAAAAGAGAACAAGGTAAAAAATCGTGAGTTTCATTGAACGTGCTCAGTATGGACTTTAGAAACTCAATTGTTTGAGTCGTTGCATGTTAGATGACATTTTTAATTTTGTTTTCACCAACAACAACTAAGTCTCAGTCTTGTGTAATAAACAAGACATGGGCATACGAAATAATTTAAAAGTAAAGATAAGTTAAATATGTCTATGTGGATACATCATCTTTTAACTGGAATTGGGATGAAGCATCATAGCCAGCAAAATTCTGGTGCGATAATCAAGCTGCTCTTTATATTGCCTCAAAGTTGTTGTACATGAGAGTAGTGTTATCAATAGTGAAAAGTGCAAAAAAGCTATAAGGTTTGTTGGGGCTTAAAGCGCAAAATGCAAATAAAATTGTTCGATTCAATAAAAAAAGGCGCAAAGAGAGTATAAATATAAATATTTATATTTAGGCCAATACAAATAGTTATAAGCATGAATTACAAATATATGTATAAAGAAATTGAAAAACAATAACGATAAAGTGAAAAGCAATTGTTTAGTGTCGGCTCTTCAAAAGAGACTCATTGACAAGGAAAAGTATTCCTTAAAAACGCGATGACGACAATGAAGCGCACGTAAAGCGAAGCGAAGCGAAGCGCTCAACACGTTTTAAGCCTCGCTTTAGGGCTTAAGCATGCTTTAAGCATGCCTTTGATAACATTGCATGAGAGAACTAAACATATTGAGGTTGATTGTCATTTCATTCGTGAAAAGATCCCGCAGAACTTGATTTTCTCTGGTTATGTGAAGGTTGAAGAGTAACTAGCTAATTTGCTTACAAAGTAGGGAATAGAACTTGATTTAATTATCTTTGTAACAAGATGCGCATGATCAATATCTATGCTCCAGCTCGAGGAGGAGTGTAACAGAATGAACATGTACCTCTTTTGTATCACGTACATTTCCCATATACATTAGCAGATTTGTAGGATTTTAATATATTTTCTTTCCTTAGTTAGCGCACATTGTATATGTATTTATTTTGCTTTCTTCTTTGAATAGAATATAAGCTCTTCCATCGAATTAAAAGAGGGTAACTTACAGAAATAGCTAACATTTTAGCTTAATTAGGGGAGCTATAGCTATAGTTTGCCTAATTACAATCCATAGCTAATGTTTCTCTTTTTCATTCTCTCACTTTCCCTGTCACTCTTGCCTCTCTCAGTTTCTCTCTCTCTTCCGTCTCTCCTTCTCTTTCACTTTCTCTCTATCTCTCTTTGTATTTATATTTTCAGTGAATTGATTGTATTTGTATCAACGAGTTGAGGAACTGTTTTGTATGTATTATTTGTATTTTCACCTTTAACAGATTTGTGTCAATGAATATAAGTGTATAAAATGAATGCAATTTGTATCAGTGATACAAAGCAATGAAGTTTATACTATTATACGAACCAATGAACGATATGTATATCTATCAATGAATGCAATTTGTATTAGTGTATTATTACACAAATCAGTGAAACATATACCTTGATACAAATCAGCAAAGCACATAACAAGAAATGGAGCCTAAAAAGAAAGAGAAAGAGAGAGAAACAACGAGAGAGAGGGAGAGGGGGAGGGAGGTGGGCGAGATTGGGAGAGAGGAGGAGGGTGGTAAGCGAGATTGGAAGAGAGTGAGGAGAGTGGGGAGAGAGAGGGAGAAAGAGAAGAGGGGGAGGCTATAAAGTATAAACCCTAACTATAGCAAACTATAGTTATGTTAAGTAATTATTTTAACTATAGTTATGCCTCATAAATACATATCCTATGTTTGACTAGTTATGTAATTTACCCATTAAAAAATATATGTAAATAATAGTAGAAGTTCTTGGTAATTTTTATTGGCATATAAATGTATCATAAGACTTAACTACTGCTAGAAAAGCATCAGATCATAATAAATGAACTAACATGACTAAAACATATTCCTAATGAACTGATATCACCTATATAGGTCTTTTCCCGCCATTGTTTTTCTTTAGCTAAATATGCATGCATGGATTTGAAGAAATTTTAGGTCTTCCAAAACTACTTTCTTCCATGTGAATTTAGGTTTACCTAATCTTCTTTAACACTTACACTCATTGTGGTTTCACACCTAGGCATCTGGAAGTCGATATAGAACTTGACCGGACCATCTCAAGTGACTTTCTCTCATATTATACTCAACGCGTGCTACTTGCACCTTCTAGTGAATATGTTCATTTTTACTCTTATATAGTATTGTTTCACTCTTGCCATGTGACCGGGAGGTCACGGATTCAAGCCGTGGAAATAACCTCTTATAGAAATGCAAAGTTAACTCTATGTAGAATAGACCCTTGTGGTACGGCCCTTCTCCGGACCCCGCACATAGCAGCACCATCTTAGTATTCGCATCTCTGCAGCATTCGTATTGTGGATATGTTGCACTTTAGCGGCCCAACTTTCATTATAAATATTATAACTGTTATGTAAAGATTACCTTCTATCATATTACACCTTACTAACACTTCTCCGTTTCAACCATCTGCTTTTAATTCTATTGAGTAACAATTTAAGCTGTCATGTCATCCTCCTAGAACAAGTCTAGGTATCTGAATTGTTTGCATTGAGGCACGTCAATCCCGTCTAGTCTCACCTCAACTTCTCTCTTCTCATATTGACTAAGCTTAGTGCACATATTCAGTCTTTTACTTATCTGTAAACCCTTGCTCTCTAAAGTGCTTCTCAACAGATCAAGTTTTTAGTTGACACGCTTACCAGTTTCATCAATTGATACATTTTCATCAGTAAATGGTGTAGGAATTCACATTGTATTGTGTTGGTCAGCTCATTAATAACTAGAATAAACAAGTAGGGCCTCAATAACGATCCCTGGTGTAAACCCACTGTTACGGGAAACTCAACTCCTTTGTATCTCTTACTACTGTTTCCATGCTAGTGACAACTCCATACATGTCCTTATGAAATATACGTATTTATCATGAATTACTTTCTCCTCTATCACCCACCAAAGGACCTTTCATGATACCTTTTTCTTATGCTTTGTCTATGTCAATGAACACAATATGTATGTCTCGTCTTCTCATAATAATTTTCATCAATCTTTTTAGAATATTTAGCAGGAATATCAATCTACCACACATCCAAACTGATTTTGTGTCACTCTTGTCGTGTTCCTAAGTCAACGTTCTATCACTATTTTCCAGAGTTTCACGTATGACCCATGAGTTTAATGCCACTATTGTTCGCACAACTTGGAATACCTCGTTGTTCTTCAATTTCATTGTATCTATTCAATTTGGATTTTACTTTATCTTGAATAAGAACGACGAATCTAGCCACATTTTCTCATATTAAAGTTTCTCTTTATAGGTTTTATGAGGCAGCCATTTCTTCTTTTGATCCTGTGAAAAACAGACACAAGGTGACGAGATTATTTATTATTATTTCTTATCATAGTTTCGCTAATTCAGAAATTTTGTTTTTAGTTTACTTATATGTTTGATTTATTTTATACACTTCTCATTTTGGGATATATTTTAATGTTTAATGCATGTATAACTCCACAACAACAATAATTCAACACTCTTGATCAGTTTAAACCCCTGTATCATATGTTTCCTGATAAAAATAATTGCAAGTCAAAAAATGTTCTCCAACCGCAGCTAATATATCAACTAGGGAATAGCCAAATCTATTTAACTTTTCAAATTCAAGATCTGCTACATAAATCCCTTCTTACATACAGTTTCAACCTTACAATTTGGAATACCTCTGTGTTGTAAACCTTATTCATAATTACCCAAGGATGGAAATATATATTGATCGTCAAGTAGCAATCTTGTCTAACTTGAATCATGTTTTATATGGCTTTAACATTTTACCAAAGTTCCTCCTGAAAGTTCTATATAACCGATGTTGTTTGGTGTTTCTTTTTTAGGTCAAATATGTTGATGGTCATGTAGAGAGATTGAATCTACATAATGAACGATGGGAAGTGCTTGAATATAGTTCATCTCAAAAGGTTCTTTACTCCTCTGATATAATGTGGTCTTTGACAGAGTTCATATTAGAGTAAATTCACTCAGCTTACATTAGAATACTCTAGTGTTGAATTTATTCTTTTTAAATCTAGTGTCAATGTAGTTTACATGATTAGAAACAAAAAGTGCATCTCATGCTGAATGCAGTTATTCTAGTATTGGCTCTAAAGCAATATTTGGCCGAAAGAGCATGAGGATGCCAAGGAGACTAAGTGCTTTTGTATACACAAAGTGCAGCTTGAAGCACTAAAGCTCCCCCTATGGGCAGGGTCCGGGAAGGGCCCGGCCGCAAGGCTCTATTGTATGCAACCTTACCTTGCATTTCTGCAAGAGCCTGTTTTCAAGGCTTTAACCTGTGACCTCTTGGTCACATGGCAACAACTTTACCAATTACTCCAAGGCTCCCCTTCAGACTAAGTGCTTTTATCATGTTTAATTATAATTAGGAAACTACAAGAGTTACATAAATGAATAAAGATAGTACTCACAGATTTCATTCGTTCTTCTTCTCTTGTAATATCATTTATTTGGTTGCAAATAAAAATGCACCTGATACTCTACATCCTGTAAAAGTTGGTCCAGCTGATGCCTAATTTGTGACCTGCAGGTCAATACTCAGAGGGAGCAGCAAAAGGATTCTTGTACAACAAACATCATGAAACCTGACAATCCAAAAGATATGCAACCAGCTACAAATGTAGAAGTAGTTTCAACGAGGAGAAATAAACTTACGGGTAGTAATGCTCAGCCTTCTTCGCGGTCCAGAGGTTCTGACACAAGCCATGGAAGTCATGATCATCGGGGTCAGTCCAAGAAGAACAAAACCCCGACAAATGAGGATCACCTGGGTATGTTAATTGCAGCAGGAAATATGCCGGAGACCGAAGTTAAGAAAAAAGTTTCTCTTCATTTAGGTTGCACCAGGGGAGAGAGAAACAAGCACACTGTATGTGCCAAAAGAAAGCCAGGGAGGGGTTTAAGGAAGAACGAATCTGCTTCCAATTGTGAGACAGAGAGAAAAACTGAATTTAGCAGAAAAGGTGAAGAAGTATCAGTGCAACGAATTCATGGAATGAAACAAAGGAAGAAGAAAACTGCTATTAAGATTTACGATTTTGATGAATCCGGAGATAAGGTTGACACCCAGAACAGCTCAGTAATAGTTATCTCAAGCTCTTTGCTAATTTAATTTTTGCTCTGCCCAAATCATCATGTATTTCCCTATTGTGATTCTCTTATTTGACTGTGTGACGTACAGACAACTCAAATATCGGTCAAAGATGAAAATCACTCAAACAAAAGTGCTAAGTTGACCAGTGGCAAAAATGAGGTACAGATCTACCACTATGTGCTGTAATTCTCGTCTATGTAATCTCCATATATGCAATTCTCGGAGTGTTAAGAATGGGTTAGCATCCCACATTGGTTGGGAAATAGACTGGTAGTCTGTTTATATGGACTTGGGCTATTCCCCTGAGCTAGCTTTCGGGGTTGAGTGAGGCTAGGTGCCACATCTTTACACGATATTAGAGCCAGATTCATTCTCGTTTGGGCTTCCAGTCCACACTCTAGCTGGGCCTGGGTGTGAAGGGGTATTAGAGTGGGTTAGAATCCCACATTGTTTGAGAATGGACCGGTGGTCTATTTATTATGGACTTGGGTAATCCTTCGCTCATGAGTTAGCTTTTGGGTTGAATTAAGCCCGGGCACCATACATTTTCATGGAGCTTGCATGTGCGGATGTAAAATGTTGAAATGCTTCATGCACTGATTTAGTGATTTGTTGTCTCACATTTTGCTACCTCGCTACTTTTTCTTAGAACTTTCCTTCAAAGGAAACTATTGTTTCGCTTTTTAATGTGCCAAAATTGAATTTATAGCAGATACCATTGATAAAGATTTTGTAGAACTGACAGTGGTTCTTAGACCCTATTTTTTTGTTCTAAAAGTGGTTCTCCAGATGAGTGAAAACTGTCCTAGGGTTAGTTGCCTCCACCTCCAACCTGTAGGTTGAGGGTCTGAGTAACTCTGGGTAACTATGCATTTTTGGGTGATTCAACGGGGTTTAGAAGGGAATTAAAAAGGATTTTAATAGAAGTGGTTCTGACTGCTTTCATGTCTGAATCACTTGTTATACTAATATTATATTACAGGACTCAAAAAGGCCTCATACAATCAAAGAGTACGGTGCAGAACTGGTTGGTGCTAGAATAAAAATTTGGTGGCCATTGGATGAAGAGTAAGTGCTTTAGCATATCGATGTGAACACTGCAACACATTGCAAAATTGATCACACCCGCCCACTCAAACATCCTGCATGCGCACCCTTTTCATCAACTTGATGTAGCCTTCAGTTATCAAGTTTATTCTCTAAAAGATTGGCTTGCCTGATAGGTTCTACTTTCAAGAACCTCGTTCCTTCCATTACTTATACTGCTATATGCCTTTGGATTTGATAGTATTTATAGAGTTCTAGAATAGGTTTATTCATAACTTTTATTGTTCTTTTGTTCATTCAGTAAAATTGGGTTACTCCTCTGCACCAATTTATGTGACAGTTGTTGTCTGGGCATGAAATTTAAGAAAGAAATATCTTTGAAACTTGTGATCTTAACATGGCATAGACATTTCAATGGCTATAAAATCATGTCATAGAGGGTAAAATAAGATGTTTAAAAGTCAAAATTGTTTCTTACATAGGAAGGTGTTGTTCCGAACAGGCTAAAGTGTATCACATAAAATGGTTTAGAGGGTGTATGTGGTACTTCATGATCTTAGATACTTTAAAAAGAGGTTTTGATGACCCGGCATATGATGGCAAATATGCAGAGCAGTCTTTTAGCTTTTTGTGGTTAATGAGTCCTTGAGTTTCCGAGTGCAGCTTGTTAGTCCAAAAGGATGATGTTTCTTGTGTTGCATCTTTTCGGTTAGGCTAATAAAAGATTTATGGACTACAATAGGTTGTATCTGTAGCTTTCTGGATAATCTACGTGTTCTTTCTGTTCTGATCACAAGCATGTAAAAGAGTATCTTCGTCTTATGATATTTAGGCAAACAGAGATGTCATTTTTCAGTTTGTCAAGACAATTCATACTAATGTGTTTACCCACATGGTCCTCTTTTTCCCTTTTTCTCCTCTCTTCTCAGTGTTCATTCTCAAAAAGGATCAGTCTCCCATCAATCAAAAACCCTCCGCAGCTCCACTACAGTTTGAGCTATCATAGTATTTGCCTTGGGTAGATTTCTCCTGCCTCTTCTATGACACAGGCTTATATTGCTGAAGTACTACTATTCTATTTCCTTAATATATTATGAATTATTTTTTGGCTCACAGTTCCTCTACAAATATAACAAAGTGAAATAGAGAACACTGTGCTCAGTGTGGACTATAGTTTAGAAACTCAACACATTGACTCGTTGCATATCAGATAACATTCTCAATTTAATTTCTACCAATTCCGATTACTTTATCGTAAATAATGAGGAAGATTCCAGCTACATTTTCCATCTTATAGTTTCTCTTTGTAGGTTTTACGAGGCAGCAGTTTCTTCTTTTGATTCTGTGAAAAAGAAACACAAGGTGATGACATTTTTATGAAGCCTTTTCATCCTTGTCTGATTCATAATTTTCTTTAAGCTACTGTATACTTTTCATTTATTTTAAACACATCTTACTTTTGAGATATTTTTGAATGCTTAATGCAAGCACATAGCACCATCACCCTAAAAACAACAACAACAATGATAGTAGTTGTTCAGCATATTTGATGTTCGAATCCTTGTACTATATATCCTTATCAAAATAATTTCAGGTAAAAACTGTCAAAAAGTTCCTCGTACCACTGCTTATTTATCTGCAAGTAAAACTAAGAGCTGTTTGGATTGGCTTATTTTAAGTGATTTTAAGGCAAAATAGCTTTTAAGCTCTTTCATAGTGCTTGGATAAAACAACAAAGTGCTTTTAAGCACTCGGTTTTATGGCAAACTAATAAAAATAAGCCAAAAGCCATAAGTTAGGATTTCTAACCTATGGCTTTTGGCTTAAAAGCTAAAAGCCAAAAACCAATCCAAACAAGCTCTGACTCTATCTCCATCTTGAGTCAATGGGGTCACATGAACTAGGGAACAACAGAGTCTATTAAACAATTCAAATTCAAGATCTACCACTTTTTTCTTTTTAAGATCTGCCTCATAAATCCCTTTTTACATACAGGTACAACCTTACAGTTTAGCAACCTCTTTTTGTATACCCTATTCATGACTACCCAAGGCAGAAAAATATATACTG
>JBDJHY010000097.1:12677561-12687686 GCA_039654485.1 Withania somnifera | reverse complement strand
CTCATTTTTTAAGATGACATGAGTTGTTTCACTATTAATTACACAGACATCATCATGATTGAGTATTATTGATCCAAGTAAAACTTAAGGTACATCCATTATTGTACTATAATTTTACTATATATATATAGACCAAAATGGATCTTTACACTGGCAACTCAATCCACTAATCTTATCTAAGTATTCACACATGTTAGACCATACTCTATTTATTATCAAGCCATTTGGCTTGCCACTGCTCTTCTTTTTATATAGTCCACATGGACATCCACATAACTCCACACCAATTTATAACGTTTTTGTCTCTTTCTTTTTTCCTCTCTTCTTTTCATTGTAACGTTATTACTACATAAGTTCAAAGACTATTGATTTTCCTTTTGTTACATTTTATTTGATTCATATAAATTTGGCACAATTCTATAAATACATTTTAGTCAATTAAATTTTATTAATACTATTTTAAAACTTCAAATTTTATTATGTTATTTAATATGGAAAAATTTATTAAAACTGACAAACAAAAAAGGAAATTATTTTTAACATAGGGATTATCTACTTTTACTAAATAAACTCACTATTGATTCCTGTCCTTAAAAGTCCTCAAAAGAAGGGGAACGTGTAGTGCCTTAGCCTATACTCAAAGGATTACGCCTTTTTGCCGTCGACGTTTTGCACAATTTGTTTTTTTTTTTTTTTTAAATTGATTTTTTCAAACACGGATTTAACACTCATTTATCTTAAACATGGAAATTTTGTTAAATTTCTCAAAGAAAATTAACCTCATAGGACATAGATTCGGTTGACAAAATTGAGCAAAGTAGCATATAACCCATCAATAAAATGAGTGGAAATAAATTCGATTTAGTGATAATAAATTGGGTTAGCGATTGAGGCACTTAATAAATTGGGTCTGTTGTAGAAAAAGTTCGTTTATAAAAGATTTAACCTTTTACTTCAAAAATCTTAATAGCTCAAGTTGATTAGCTAAAATTCTATTATAACTCCTTTTTGTGGTTCTTCCTTTTGCCGTATATTACCACTCTATGACTCTTTCATTAAAACGGGCTACTTTAGTTGAAGTTTCTGAAGTAATTACTCCATATATTATTTGAAGGAACCCAACTGCTTGCCATACCTTATGTCAGACTGCAAATTTGTATTACTCTCACAATTTCATGAATGAACCTATTCTTTTTTATCAAGGTATCTGAAGAGTCCCTCTATCTAAGCTTTAAATTTCTACTCTACATCTTAATCAACTGTATATTGCTTTCATGACGTAAAACTTTGTGAAGCCGATGACTCTTATGACTAGTGGCTATATTAGGTTAGATAGAAAATCGTACTATACTTCCACTTGGCTGAAGAGATTCGCATTCGCGTGAAAAAATTGTTTCTATAATGTGAAATAACTTATCATTATCATTGTGTCTAAAAATATTACCATATTTTATTTAACTATAATTTGCTTATTATAATAATTGAAAAAATTTATTAATTTTCACAACTCTGTGGGTTTTCAATGTTTACAACAACATATTCAAAATATGAAAGAATATAATATACGCAATCCATAAATATCTCTGAAATGAGTGAGGTTTTCATGTTTATGTATGAAAAAAAAAATACTAAGTTGAAAAATTCAAATTACATGTCCAAACAAAACTTGAAACTTTATATTAAATAATTTCATATCATGATTTTACATCACGTGTATCTAAATGAGCCCTTAAGAAAACCTTTTTATTAATCAAATAAAGTAGACATGTTTGTATCTTGTTGGCCTTGCGCTCTATTTACTCGAAAATAGCCCGTTATTTTGAACTTACTTGCATACATATTTTCAGATTGAAAATCTTTTTTAATTCCAGAAGACAGAACAACTCTATTCGATCCTGTCTGTAAGTTGTGTCTTGCTGATGATAAGTTTTACTTTGTTTTATTATGAAGAGGTTGCTGGACCATGTCAACATGGTCAGAGATAGAATTAAGAGACTTGTTAGGTTAAAACCACCAACCCATTTCTGAGAGATATTTGTAGTCTCGACAAATAAAACTGCCTGAGGATCTATGTTACTGTTTTGGAAAGGGGATGTTCGCCGTTTGTAACAAATAGACCCACGATACGGACTAATATATGTTCTCACCCATAAGCATAAGTAAGATCTAAACCTGTAGAAAACAAAAAGGATAATATGGGGAGAAGAAAAGAGCTGCACGGTTGTAAACTTGTTTTCAAACTACAAAAAACAACTGACAAAATCCAAGAAAATCAACGATGATTTTTTCATTCAAATTTGTTCCTGATTGTTGTTCCCATCATTTTGCCCAGCGAGCATCAACTCATCAAAGTTTGCGGTCTTACCCAGAACGATTTCAATCTGAAAAATACGCATCCACATTGTTAACAATATATTTTAACAAGAGGTAGAACAAGTTGCAACACCGATAGACAAGAACATTCTTATTGTATTCATTGCAGAACATGGAAGACTTTTAAGCTAGATGGAGTAACATTTCCAAGATGGATTATATGTAATGACTAAATGCCATGCTACTCTCTGTTCTTCTAAGGGAAAGATAACAAAATGAACAAATTTTTATATGGGATGGGTCTCTTTTTTTCTCCAAAAGCCAAACATCATTGGACTTCACCAATGCATAATCAAAACAGAAGATACACACAACCAAAATAAACATCCCCACATACGTGCAAACACATACCTTGGCTTTCTGAACAGGTCTTCCCCTCATGTCTTCCTTTACATCAACTGTAGAAGTCGTGATTTCTGCATTTATGTGCCAGGAACGGATATCAATCAGCATTATCAAAAGGTGAAAAACGCAAAAAAGCTCTCAGCTTAGTTGGGGCTGTAAGAGCAAAATACAAATAAAGTGCAGGCTTTAATGAAAAAAAGGTGCAAATGGAGAAAAAAAAGCAAATATGTGTGTAGTACAATACTAAATACTATAAGAACAACAACTATAAGAATAAAGAGCATGAATTTAATTTTTACAGCAAAGTGAAATATCAATTTTTTAATATAGCCTATTCAGGATTATGCTCATTTGCAAGAAAAGTATGCTTAGTATCTTGATGACAAAATTTAAGCGCCCACTAAGAAGTGATCAACATGTTCTACACTTTGCTTCAAAGCTTAAGCGCTCTTGAAGTGCGCATTTGACAACACTAATATCAATATGCATGACAACATCATAAACTTTGAACAACATAGAATAACACTGGAGTAAATTTGCATCTAAATGTGAAAACTCACTTTTTTCCGTGGCCAACCCATTATTCTTTAGAATTTCAGCAATTGATACAACTGTTGAAATGGCTGCAGATCCACATCAGAACCAGAGTGTCAGCACCGTATTAAGCACTTTTAGGAACTAGGCCGTAAGTGAATAGTTTTTAGAACAATTGGCCTTTAGGTTATAGTAATAAGTATAAGCATAGAGCAAAATTAGAAAGAATGACATGGAGAGAAATTCTGAATCACAGATTATACAGTTCTTTAATCATAGAGCAACCAAGAAGGAAACACCTAGAAAATTCAAAACCAATGCTAACAATAATTTAAGCAAATATAATAAGAGAGATTCACCAAATTCAGGGTATATCTGATTTTAGATATTGGCACAATCCCTTCAATTGCTGAAAGTCAAAATCACGGAGCTACAAGGTATGCCAAAACGTCTACAAAACCTTAAACAAAAGCACTAGTATTTTGGAATAGCATTGTTTGGAAATTCTAAAGAACTCATGTGCGGAACGAGGCCGACCCATTTAAATACATAAATTTCTTACTCCTGCAAAGGAACTACTTTCTTGGCAACTTGGACCATTATTAACCTTCACACAGATTATTGTAATCAATTAAATGGAAGAAAGAAATCTGTCGATAACTAAATTCCACCAAGTCTTCCCACTTTGCCTTCAATTAAATCAAAAAATGACTGGCAAACTTTATTATGTTCGTCCCTCATCGATTCTCAATAGCCACAAGAAGATGTGTCACCTTTTTGGAAATTTCCTTGTCACTACATGACAAAAATTAATCTTGCTCAGAAGAATATCTATACTTACACCACACATCATAAACAGAAAAAGACCAAGAGACCTAAGGGGATCCTAATGAACAACCGCAAGAGATTATGTCTTTTGTTCATTTTGGTTAGCACACCCGCAACCTAGCCTAAGGGAGCAACCATTGTTTTTTCCATCAACACTGTCCCTCCATCAATCTCCACCATCGCACCACCTCAGCCCACCATATTCCATCAGCCATTAACACAAATAACAGATCTTCATAGCAGCCTACAAATTAAAACACCGTTAAACAGCCACTAGAAACCCCAAGACGTTGTCTTTCCGATGTAGGTTAACCAAAGGTTTCTAGTCGGGCTCAAAGGTCGAGCCAGTGGAGATTTTCGGCGATGTCCTTTGGGTCCTCCTTTATATCAAAGTTCTGATCCAAGCTTAAGGAAGTGGAAAGATCAATTTTTGACATCAAAATTCTTTCTCAACTATACTAATTCACTCAAGTTTTGTTTGCATCAGATGATAATTCTTGACATACATTAATTGTTATTAGTTGACACTCCTTACCCGGTCTTTTGTTTTTTGCAGACCAAAAATAAAGGGTCATTTTATTTTGATTAGGATTCAAAAAGGTAAATTGAAACACCAAAACTCAATTCTAAAAGGCAAAGATAATCACTTCAATTGGAGAAATCCTTTCAACAATAAAACTTCAATGGTCATATTGCCGAGAGGAAGAAAAAGGGGTGAGAAAGAGGGCAACACCAAAAAATTGATTATAGCATATGGGTTCTACTAAAGTACCATTATGTATTTTTGCATTAAAAAATAAACTAAATTTTCTTAAATAGGGTCAATTAAGTGCTACGTTGCTAGATTCTTTCGAAAATGTCGCCGCACCAATGTCGAATCCTCAAAAGATGACTTACATTTGGTTGATATGGCACACACCTATTCCATTATTTCGTTTAATATCCTATACTAAATTATTGATATTTTTAATGCCACCACTCCCCAAAAAGCTCCAGCAGTTACCCCTCCTCTTGTGTCACCAACGAGATCAAATGGAAATACTCCATCGTGAGTTTCAACGGACACAAATATTTCCCACCTCTTGTTCCACCATACAGGTCAACCAATTCCTTGAGATGAAAAGGAAGAACAGAGATATACAAAATCAATGTTAAAACCTTCATTAAGATGGGAGGCACCAAAAGAAACACATACTAGTAGAAATGAATATTATTTTCAAATGCATGAAAAATTGAATATGATAAATGAAGGCAAATCGGCCTTGATGTCTCTCCTCATTTCTAGGATGACTAATAGCGTAATGACATGGTTATTTTTCGCAATGTCTTCCCCACATTGAATTGGCCCCGTGCTAATTCTTGTTCATCCTACAAATATGTCAAGGACTTGATTGCTTATAAATAAGATTCTCACTACAGAGACAGAGGAAATACGTGCTCATCATTCGAATTAAAGTACACATTTAGACAGATACTGAAGAGGAGGTCAAACATACTCGAGCAAAAAAGAAAATGGATAAGGAGAAAAAAAAATTTAGAAGAGATAAATAGAAGATGCACGAGAACTGATTCGTACATTGGAACCTATGGTTAAGACAAACAAATTTGTAAATGAGTTCTCTTGCATATTCTATTTATCTCTTCAAAGTTTCCTTTTTCCCCTTATCCTTTATCTGTTTTGGTTGAGTATATTTCATCTCCTCTTCAACATCATTTGCACCAAAAACAAAATTTAAATATTTTTTCTCCAATTCTAAAACAAAGCACATATCTTCTCTCTCCACCGTGTGTAGATCATACTTATGAGCAATCAAGTCTTTGACATCTTTATAGAATGAACCATAATCAACAATGACCCAGTTCAGTGTGGGAAAAGCATTGTCATCCATGCTAGTAGTTGTCCCAGAAGTGAGCTAAGACACCAAGACAAATTTGATTTCAGTGATCATGTTCTTCAATTTTTAATGCATTTGAAAAGAATATTCATTTCTACTAGTACGTATTTCTTTTGATGCCTTCAGTCTTAATAAAGGATTCAGCCTTCACTTTGTATCTCTCTGTTCTTACTCTTCATCACAAGGAATTTAGCAAAGGTCCATCACTAGTTGGTCCAATGGTGCCACAATAGGTGAGGGAACTAGCTCTGGAGAACTGTGCTCGTCGAAACTTGAGATGGAGTATATCTATTTGATCCCGTTGGTGGCACAAGGGGAAGGAACTGTTGGAGCTTTATGTGGGTTGTCACATTATGTGAACCAATAGTTAAGTATAGGTATTAATGAAACCATGGAACAGATGTGTGCTGGATCCACCAAATGTGAATCATTTGAGGATTCAACACCCCATGGAGGCATTTCAAAGGATTCAAGCAACATAGTATTAATAGACCCTATTCAAGAATTTACTAAGAGAATGTGGTTTATTTTTAATGCAAAACTACATACTAGTACTTTAGTAGAACCTTAATGCCAAGTAATTACTATAAACATCTTTTTCATCTCACCCTTGATCACATCCCTTTTTCATTCATCCCGACAATATGACCAACAAAGTTTTGTGGTTGAAAGTGTTTTTTCAATTGAAGTGACAGTATTTCCACTTAAAATTGAGTTTTGGTGTTTTAAGTCAACTTTATAAATCCCTAATAAAAAAATGAATTTTTATTTTTGATTTGCAAAAACAAAAGAGGATATTCATAATCTCATAACAATTAGTGTATGTTGCACCTTATTTCAAACCGGTCTAAACAGATCAAAACTTTATGGCTCTTCTACCTCTTTAAAAGGGGTTCAGAGTCACCACCAAAATTTTAAAAGCCTTATTAGGAAACCTATACTTTTTGCAAATGTAACGAGATTCTACATCAAGGTTTTCATTTATTCTAAAGGAGAGATGCTAGGCATCCCCAAAACCTATTCTATGATAGTCCTTAAACTTAGGCTAAGACACTAGAGGAGATTATCTATTTCAATTTTTATCTAGCGGACACTAAGAAAGAAAAATCAAACACTCCTGCCTTACCAATTAAGACAAGATTTCTACTTTGATATGTCCCAAAGTATTTGACATCATTCACTACTAATAATACATTATTCCTAGTTTAATGAAGTCAGATTCATCCAACTATATTCAAATTCCAAATTTTGATGAGCTCTGTCAAGTTAACTTTTTGAAAAACAGGTCTTCTTCTAACTCCACTAATATAGACAATACCCAATCAAACAATCCCTCCGTCCCAGTTTTAAGACAAGCTTTCTACTTTGATATGTCCCAAAATGTTTGACACCATTCACTTATACTAATAACAACAAACCCAGTGTAATCCTTATAAGTGGGGTCTCCCTACGGGTAAAAATGTTGTTTCCAACATTCACTAATAATAATAATATTATCATTTTCATAGTTCGAATCCAATTTCAGTCAAAAATATTCAAATTCCAAATTTTGATATGGACAATAATAAAAGAAACAGAGAAAGAGTTGAGATGAAATACCCATTCCCAAAGCAGAAAGCTCCACTTCATTATATTGCTGCATATACCTCTACAACCATGTATGTATTCACACATCAAAATCCAATAACAGTATTAGAAAAAAATCAATCCATTAAAACCATATACATAATAATTAGTTTTGTACCTTGGAAAGATTAACATAGAAGAAAAGAGGTTTCTTAGTATTAGATACTTGAATACGATTCTTCTTCTGAGAATCAACGATGTTCAAATTGGTCACTCCTTCTGTTACCTCTTCCATATTCAACACTTTAACAACAATACCTTCAATGCTATGTAGCTCAATGAGTAATGAGGAGATTGATCGAGCTGAAAACGAAACGGCGGGGTAATTTAACTGTAACGTTTGAGCTAGGGCTTGTTGTTTCTTTTCTACTGACTTGGAGAATCAAAATTTTAGGAGGAAATTATCAAAATGGTCCTTGATGTAAGGAGGTTGAGTTATTTTGGTCCTTCATATGTAGCAAGTAATAAGAATAGTCCAGGGTCCTTTGGAAAAAGAATAATAACCTTACAATACTTATAAGAAATTAATTTATTTTGTATATGGTTAGTGGTATTATTTAGTTGTCGATTATTTTGGTTTATAATTGAAATAAATTATCTCATAAAAGATTGAATAAATTAATAAAACATAAATATTCACTCCATTATGCTGAATTTTCTACACAAGAGATGGCCAATTTATTTTTCATTATTCAAACTGGCTCTTCGACCATGTTTGTTTTTTAAAATGTCCTCTTGGCCATTTTAATTTTTTGCATCTTCTTCGTTCTTTTTCATCATCGTTCAACATCTTTTTCGTTTGATATCATATTTGAACGTGTTGTTGAAATATGTGGATGACATGTGAATTAGGTGATAAAGAAATTAGTGGATGCCATGTAACTTTAGGATAGGAGAAGCAGTGGCTAAAATTGTCAAGTCTAAAGATCAAACTTGGTCTATAAATAGCTAGACATAAATAGCAATTTGTGGACTTTTCCATTTTTGAAGAATTCTTCTCCACTTTCTCCTTTCAACACTTTCCTTTTAAAAAACTTTCCTCTTTTAGTAAATTTTTATTTTTAGAATTTATTTGATTTTGTATTGTATTTTATTTTATAACACGTTATTAGCACGACTCCGTCCGTTCGAGCAAATATTATAACAGGTATAAAAGGTAATACTATTATTCTTTTATAGTGTCTAATATTTGTAAATTAAATTTTGTTGCCCTAAATATATTAGGCAAAGTCTACACGTCATGGGCACTTGATGCCGAACTCTACTTAGATGCGATAGGTCTGGCAGACACCATCAAAAATAAAAATTAGGCATCGATTCAAAATCGAGTCAATGTGAGGATTTTTTTAGCCGCCGCCGCCACCACATTGACGAAGGTTTAAAAATAGAATATCTGACAGTTGAAGATCCCCTTACACTGTGGAATAATCTAAAAGATAGATACGACCACCTAAAGTTGGTCGTCTTTACGCAGGCTCGTCATGAGTGGCTGAATTTGAGGTTGCAAAATTTTAAAACTATAACTGAATATAATTTTGTTATGCATAGAATTATTTCACAGATGAAGTTATGCAGAGAGAATATCACTGATCACGACATGCTTGAAAAGACATTCTCCACTTTTTCGGCCTTGAATATGCTCCTGCAGCAGCAATATCGAGGTATGAGTTTCACAAAATATTCTGAATTAATCTCAAACCTTCTGGTTGCTGAACAATACAATGACCTACTAATGAAAAACCATGAAAGTCGACCCGTTGAATCTGCTCCATTCCCTAAAGTGAATGAGGCAAACTTTTAACAGCGTGGAAAAGGTTGTGACCCCAAACATAGTAATGGCCATGATCGAAGAAGAAATGATGGTCGTGGTGGTCTTCTCGCAGTAAACAATAACCAGCGACCTAAAAGGAGGGATGAGAGGTATGATACGGTACCTAAGAAAAATTCAGAAAATTTGTATCATAGGTGTGAAGGAAAAGGACATTGGTCACACACCTGTCGTGCATCGAAGCGTTTGGTCCAGCTATATCAAGCATGCTGAAAGGGAGGAAAATAAAGCAGAAATTTTTTTTAACACCGAAGATAATATTGAACCCATGCAACTTGATGTAGTTGATTTTTTTTCCCCGAAGGAAAAGTAGATCACCAGATAGGTGATGAGCCCCTAATAATGTAGATGGTTTTAAGTTCTGTTGTTTTAATGATTTGTATATATGTATCTATGTAAGCCTTGTAAATAAATAAAAGTTTATGTAAAAGTTTTGTTTAATAGTAACCATGTAATATTTACTTTGTTTTATTCTTTCATTTTAAAGAAAACATGGATGTACCTCAAATTTTATTTGAATCAATACTCAATCATGATGATATCGGTGTTATTGATTGTGGAACTACTCATACCATCTTCAAAGATGAGAAATACTTGTCTTACTTGCTGAGGAGAAAAACAAATGTTACAACAATTTCTGGTAACTCGAAATTGATTGAAGGCTCCGGAAGAACTACTATATTTCTGTCTAAGGGG
>JBDJHY010000097.1:12524401-12535571 GCA_039654485.1 Withania somnifera | reverse complement strand
AAAAATGACCAAGCTTGTAATAGTTGTAATGCTTCACTGTAGCTTTGTTAAATCTTCCATGAGCATGACCTCCTCTCCAAAACCCTCGACTCCTTCCACCAGATAGTTCTACATGGGAAATCTTTAAGGCATATTCATCCTCAATTAAAGGGATCATTCGTTATTCATGCATAAGCAGGCTGCTTTGCAGTTCATCAATGATTAATGTGCTTGTATAGTTGGACTCCTCCATAGAACACACCACATAATTAAACTTGAAAATCATGGATCTCAAGGACCTTTTCCACAACCCCTTTATCTCCATTTCCCTTGCCATTTGCTTTTAACTCATTAGCAATGGTGAGAGTTCTAGCAAAATATTCATTCACTGTTTTCCCGACCTTCAAGTAAAGAGTTTCAAACTCATTGTGAAGAGCTTGCAGGTGTACACGCTTAACTCGTGTATTACCCTAATATTTCTACTTTATAGAGTCACATATGTAGTACTCTTGTTTAGAATCGTCTCTAGGACTGAATGATCCTATTTGCACTTATTCCATTTATTTTAAGTGATTTCATACTAGAAAGTGACGGTCTAATGCCTGAAACAGATAATTCTTTGCTTTCAAGTCTTTTATTTCTAATCATCAACATTCTTTCGTTGTGTAGCTGTCATAGCTTCTGCTACTGTAGGAATACCATTCTCCACAAGACGCTAGTATTCCTTTAATCACAGAAAATTCTTCATGAGCATCGCCGAATGGTCATAGTACTCATCAAAATTTGGTACTGCTGGTTGTGCAAAGGAACTCTTATGTTAGAACTGTAAAAATACCTTGAAGGTTTCTGCTACTAACCTTGTACTAGTGATCTGATACTAGGTGTTAAAAATGAAAAAAACTAAATAGAAGAATAAAAAACGAAAAAGATCGATGATAATTTTATTGAAACAAACTAGGTTATATATAGCCTTACGCAACTAAGGCTAAAACTAAGTTTCCTGAGTCCAACAAACTCTAAAGACCTAAACAACTTAACCAGAAAAGAATCCCATGACTATAGGAATTTTATTAATTGATACTAAAGCTAACAGTAGAAAGATCTAAAACAATAAAATCTCTTAATCGACATTTCATACCACTGTCTCATACAAAGACAACTTAGAAAAGAATATAATAATATAAAAATAAGAAACAATTAATAGTAAAAACCAATACATAATAGCAGAAGTAAGACGTCACAACCCAAACTGCTGTGAGCGGCACCCAAGCTGAACGCAGAGCGGGAGAACCATCGACCCCAAAACCCAAGCAAAACACTTAACTTATTTAATCAACAGAAGATAGTAAAACTAGAAATCTCAACAACACTTCATAAATGAAGCAAATAAAACCATGTCAACTAACTATTACACCAATATCCAGAAAACTGAAAGTCGTCTGTCACAAGGACTACTACTACATCAAAAACTAGAAATGCTAAATAAAAATAATAAATAGTCAATGTCTAAAGTAAATTGATAGAGAGATGGAGGAGCGATCCATGGCAGCCTAGACTAGTAGTGTTCTCCCTCGAATCATAAATTTGTTGACTGACTAGATGCGAGGTTGAGTCAGAGCAACTAAAATACCTTATGCACTCAATAAAAGAAAAATGCAGGTAGTATCAATACAAAGAACAATATATATTGATAGGTATCATATGTTGACTCTAATTAGAAATAAGTATATATTTAAATAATAATTAAGTAATTCAATCAACAACACTTAGCAAGTACAATAAGTAATTTTATCAAGTTCAAATAAGTCACATTGTTAAGTTCAACTAATATCAACACAATATGAATGGGAAAAATATGATAATCAATTAAAGAACTCAATCCTCGGTGATTATAAAACTTCCTTTTATCGATCTTGATTCACGTATAAATTCCGAAACTAATACCATTTTGTAAGACACATTATTATTTTAGATCATTTTTCATTGTTTTAGATCACTAATATCAACTTATATACACATGTTAGGGAATTATTACGATCGCCATCTAGCCATCATTTTAGATCACTATTATTATCATTTTTCAACCTTCTTTAGAGGAAAATTAAGAGCCTTATTTATTCCAAAACATCTTGTCAATATTTATAATATCAAGCCCTTCAGTTATGATTAATAATATCATTACAAAGGACCAACACAACAAGTCAATGTATTTGATAATTATAACTACAAATAAGCATGGAGAATAAGCCACAAATCATCATTCAAGGTATACAAGTTACTAATAGAAGTCTAAACTACCATTTAACTTATAATCTACCTTAAACAATTAACAAAAAATGGAACGAACAAACTATGGCCTTTTCCTTGCATAAAGATTGCATAATTTTATGTTCTGACAACAAGTAAAGCATAAATAAGTTGTCATTCAAAAAGAATAAATAGCAAGGAACCAATATCCATAATTCTATCTTTTTATCTCAACAAGACTCAACTAAGGGTTATTCCACTATAATATCATCAATATCTTCCACCAACAAGATTTTTCTAGCATTATTCCATGATAAAACTCATGATTCAACTTATTAATAACAATTTTAAGAAACACCCAATCAATCCATAACCATTCACTAAAAAACCCACATTTAGGATTTTTCAACCCACAACTTATATCAAGAATAAGAAGGCATGAATTTCTAAATAAAAAAGGATTAAAATATATTCAAGGGCTTGAGAGTCTTACCTTTTCTCAATAAATCACTTAGGAACCTTTAAAATAATTTTGAACATGCTCAAAACCCTAAAACTTAGGTTATGAAAGAAAGAGTCCTAAAAAGGCCCTTTCATACTAAAATAGTTGACAACCATCATCATGGTGGCCCATCACTCACAACAAAAGTACCCCCTACAACTCAAAAAACGCGTTGTGACGGCTACTAGCTAAATTGCCAACTATCATCACAATGTCACTTTTTTCATTCTAAAAACTAGAGTATTCGTCAAACACAAAACTCTTCTCTTAGTTTCAGTAACACAGTTCAAACCTATAACACCAGCCCTTATAGCCGGAGCTCTATAAACTTGAATTCAAATTTGAAACTTGAAAAGCTAAACTCATCCATAACTCGATAATCAATGCTAAACCTTCTAATTCTAATCTATCAACTCACAATTATAACAAAAGTGTACATGGCTCAAATTCTAGTCAAAACTACTATAATTTGAGATTTTCTAACTCTTATCAATAAGTTTATCTTTTAGGAAACTTAGGCACTAAATTACTATGTAACGATGGAATGGGTCATACTAGTTGATAACCATTTACCCACTATTCATTCTCAAGTAATAAAAAAGGTGATACATAAAAAGGTACCTAACTAAAAGAAAAGATGTGGGTACTTCCCACGTATATCAACCTCAATTTCCCAAGGGCATTCTCGCTAGGACGATTCTTCCACTTGATTTTCACCATGGCAATCTTCTTAGATCTCAACTTGCAAATATATATATTAAACACCACTTTGGGTTACTCCTCATATGGTAGATTCTCATTCAACACTAGAGATTTTCACTTGATGATGTAGTCGCCATTCTTAAAATACTTCTTAAGGGTCAAACTTGAAACAACTGGTGAACTCCAAACAAAGAAGGTGGAAAAGGCAACCTATAAATAACCGGTCCTACATGTTCCAAAACCTCAAAGGAGCCAATATATTGTAGGCTAAGCTTTTACTTATACCTAAACCTTATAACACCCATCATAGGTAAAACCTTAAGCAACACTAGCACACTAACAAAAAAGCACACATTTATTACCTTATTATCCACATACTCTTTTTTTACTTTGAACCATAACAAATTTCTCTTGAATAAACTTTAATATTTTAATAACCTCTCTCAAGATATCCGTACTCCAAGTTATTTCCTCAAAGGAATGAAACCAACCTATGTGAGTTCTACATCACATCCCGTATAAAGCCTCAAATAGAGCCACGTTAATACTAGAATGGTAGCTATTATTATATGAAAATTCCATCGAAGGTAAGAAATTTTCTCCATAGCCCACAAAAGTCTAGCACATACGCCTACAATATATTTTTCAACACTTGAATAGTCTGCTCAGACTGGCCATCGGTTTGAGAATGAAATGCAGTGCTCAAATTCAAACTAGTGCCCAACTCCTCAGATAGTTTTTCCCAAAAATGAAAACTTAGTACCCTTGTCAGAAATAATGGATATCGAGATCCCATGAAATCTACACACTTCATTAACATAGATCTCTTCCAACTTCTTTATATTATAAGAAGTCTAAACTAGGATGAAATGTGAGAATTGAGTTAACTAATCTACGATGATCCAAATAGAATCAAATTTCTTCAACGTCCTTGGGAAAACGACCACAACATCCATGGCTATTCGTTTTCACTTTCATTAATAAAGATTCATCCTTTGAAATACATATACTGGCTTTTGATGCTCATGCTCAACTTGTTGGCAATTCTAGCAATGAGCTATGTAATTCACACCATCTTTTTCATTCCGGTCTATCAATAATATTTCTTTCACGATACATCTTATTCTCTTTCGGATGTATATAATACTTAGAATTACGAGCCCTTATAATAATAGTGGGAATTAAATTATCAACACAGGGCACACACGCCTCTTGATCCTCAACACTCCCTCATCATCTATCACCGCTTGCTTGGATTTACTACAAATGATTGTTCTATCCTCTTTCTAAAAGGTTATTTTTTAAAGTTTTTGGGAAATGGTTATATTCACAAAAATCTAAATTTTAAAATTTGAAGAATTTTGAAATAATTCGAAACCATAAATGAATTGAGAAACTTAAAAAAATTTAGATTTTAGAAACAGAAACAACATTTAATTTTTTTTGAAAAGATTTTGGGTAAGAATTTAGGTGATGCCTCGAAGAAAATTGTAAGGCACCTCGAAGATATTTTGAAAATGGGTTGACCAATACTAACTCTTTAAAAATGGATCAGATTCTTCAAAGTATTTCTTGAATTTGCAGATGCACTCTTTGAAATTCAATTTCTCAATTGCACTTTTTGTTCTACGAATACACCCCAAACATGTTGAATATTACTTCCTGTTTAAGAAGAAACTTTCTTCAAGAATTCTACTTTAATAGGGACTTCTCCTCAACATAGACTTATACTTTGTCAGTGTTTAAGTTAAATATCCACTCTAACTTTTCCAGCATACGTGCCCTTATTTTGTGGAACAACTTCAATTTCACTTCCTTGAGGCAGTAACTTGTGAACAACTTGATTCTTGGTTGTTTGTCAATCATCAAAACTTCGAAAGACCCAACAAAATATGTTAATATAAGGGGTATTTTCATTAACTTTGACGAAGGGAAGAACATATTTAACCAAAAAATATGGCGAAGGACAAAGTTATTTTTTTAAAATAAAAAGGCAATTTTGACCCTTTTTGCTAAACTAAATAAATAAAATACATCATTTTCACTTTATCCATTTTAACTAATTAATGTTTTTATTTTTTACTTTCATTTCAAAACAAATGATATTTTATATTTTTAAAGGTATTTATTAAGTATAAGTTAGTAAAATTGTATTTTAGTTTATACTCCTAGAAATTAGTAACTTTTGTAAAGGGTACGATGTTCAAGTTAAAACTAGGAGCGTACATGAGTAGGGTTTCAATTTTTCATTAAAAATTGCTAACCAATTATGTTGGTCTATAAATTTAAAAACCAAATCAAAAAATCAAACGCCCACCCCTACCCATAGGGGGCAAGCAAGCCCTATCGCAGGGACGGGGTATGGTAAATTTAAAATTAGGGGGAAAATGGCATCCCTAAAGAAAAGGTTGCAAGGAATCTACGAAAAAACTACTTGCAACCTTTGAGACCAACAAATCATGGCCCTCAAAGGTATAGGGGGATGTGGTCAGAGATTAGGGGTTAGAGGTGTTGTTACCCACGCAATAGACTTCTGCCTCATACGTACTAGAAGAAGGAGAAGAAAAAAAAGAGGACATACTTATTGATTTTTGAATAAGTAGAAAGATATGAACAAATAGAGAAGGATTCTTGAAAGGACAAAAGCAAAACGATGCAGTATGAGCAAAGTAAGAACGACTAAGAAAGAGGAGGAATTGTATATGAAAATATGACTTAGAATTCCAAGGGGCGTAATTAACTAAGGGAAAATAAAATGAAGGGACAGTAAATACCGCGTATTCCCCAGGTAAAAAGTACCAAAAAGGACACGTCCACCACAAGGTTATGACACGTGGAAAGCCAAAGTGGGAGAAAATGAAATGATGGAAATAAAGAGGCGGGAAAACCAGATAAGGTGTAAAACTTCCCGCCCATACCATTTTCTCAAAAAACATACCCGAAGTAACACGCTGACTTAAGCTCATTCAGGGTTTGTAAAAATAAAAAAAACTCTTCGCTTAAAAGCAAGGGTCATATCGACTTCGAACAATACCACTTCAATCCAGGCACCTCAGCCACAAGATGGTTGATATAACAGTTAACATGTACGCAATTTACCTCAGCATGTACTATCTCAGCACACCCACGATTTTAATAATGACCTCGGAGGGCCAGCTAAGGTGAATCATTAAATACAGTCAAAACGTCTTGGTTTTATAAATGATCTCAAGGAAAGAACTCAAAGAAACCCAATTCATCCCTACTCTACAATTTCAGTCAAATGGCGTAAATCACACTTCGACTCACGGAGGGGGGACTACTGTAGAATAACGGTAGTAACAAAGAATTAATAGTAATTAATAATTACTATTAATGTCATAATTATCACAATAAATGTAGAGTAACTATAAAATAATTACCATTAAGGTGGAAACAACCGTTGAGGGAATTATTCCCCACTCACTAATGAGGTAACGACAGTTACAAAGAAAGTGGCAATAACTACTGCGGAGGTTGCTCCCCATTTACAGTGTCCACTAATGTGGCTGTTACAAGAGCCAACTATAAAAACCCAAACAGTGGAGAGCAAAGGTACGCCAGATACTATTCTCAAATATTACTGGTATTCTCTTCTAAAATTCTTTACTAACTTAAGTATCGGAAAACTACCCCAGGGACCACCCTGGGTTTTGTTTTACAGATGCTTATCAAAGAATCATTGTTGTTTCTCGAAATCTTAAGGTAGATTTCATAGTAGAACTATTGGTGATCTTTTGGGATTTATCAGATTACTCAGCAGTATCTTGAAAAGTAATTTTTTTTAGACTCATCTATCTTAGGTAACATAGATATTTCTAGATTTAGAAGTCGTTGTCTTTAGATGGCTTGAGATGACTTGATGTATCTTTCTCAAAACATGCTCCTTCTCATTCACAAGGACATTTTTTTGTACAACGCGTCTTGTGTGTGCAACAGGTTAAGAACAATCTTATATTGTTTGCCTTTTTGGGGGCTGACAACCTTGAGTTTAATCTTTTTCATGCAAAACATGAGGTTTGATAATCAGTGATGCATTTGGTTTGTGTCTCTTAAATGAGAGAACAGAAGATGATGACACAAAATGAGCAAGGGGCCTCTTCTGCATCTTAGAGGGTGGTGTAAATGAAAAATCATTATCACTTTCTTAGGTGTCTGATGGTATCTGCAGAGGTGGATATTGACGTTGGAACTCATTCAAGTGGAACTATGTGACCTCATTGGCGGTCAGAGAAATATTCTAATAATGTAACTACATGAAAAATAGTTTTAATTAATACAAGATATTGAATAAAAATGTAAGTTTTACTGCTCAGTAAATTTTGTATCTTGTGAAAAAAATCTTCCAGATACACATATGTGGTTTTTTTATTATAAAAGTGTACATTAATGTGATTATGTAACTTTACATCGTTAATTCAACATCTGGATTTTTGAATGTTGGAATGGAAGAAATATATTTTTTTCAATTGTAACTTACCGACTACATGTATTTTACTGGGAAAATATACAAAATATGCATACTTGGTTTCTTTCATTACCAAATATACCATTAATCAGGGATGAATATGTTGAGTTGACATCTATAACTCTTCAATTTAAAATTCTTGTAGTTAGATCACCTTCATGAACAACTAATTTATCAGGAACCTCAAAACAACACCCATAGAACCAAACTAGAATGACATATGGCATACCAGTCAATCGATAACTTTTCTTAAACAAGTTCATTCTTTGCTTGCACGATTTCATGAGTAAATTGAATGCTAACTTACCCCATGGAAAAGCTATCTATCTTCAAATATCGACTAGATGAAAATCATGTTCTGAAATGTTAGCATTGTCCTTCTGTGACAGGCTGAAATATGAATAAAAAACAACAAAGTCATCTTAACTATGTCTTTTTTGTTTTATTGTTCCCACTCTGTTTCTTAAAAAATTCTAACAAGATCGATTTTCCTGACAACATCACGATCTTTAAAAGACCTTTCTTGGAGATCAGACTTGGGGTGGTTTGAGAAATCAAAGTAATCAATTTCACCATGGCACCTCAATCCAATAATTATTGCGAATTTCTTAATGGTGAACCACAATACTATTCCATTTAAACATACTCAAAATTTATTGTCATTTTTTTTTTCAAAAAACCTCTCTCGGAACAAGACAACGATCAAGATGTGCTTGAAAGCTATAGAAAGGTATATTCAAATAGAAATCAAAAGTTGTCTGCACAAATAGTTCTACTTGTTGAGCAGTAAAATACATGCAATGTTGTATCCGCGGATCTAAGCACTTTAAAATTGTGTGAGGGAAGTCTCTGCATAAAATATCTAGGAACCTACATACAATATAAACTAAATATCAATTCATGCAATATGATATAGCATATTCATTTATGTATCTTGGATATAAATGGGGTATCTCTGATAAATATTCAGCAAATATAAAACATATAATTTTCCAAATCTAAAATTCACCGATCAAATATTATAAAAATATGTAATGAATTAAAAATTGAAGTCTAATGTCCATAAAAGATCAATATTAGTAAAAGTTGTAAAGTTATGATGAATGGCTCAAGATACACTGCTTAAACTTATGAAATTAATAAGATACGCGATAAACATTTCATCAAACCTCATGTGCTGATTCCTCGACTTGTTGAATAGCTGATTTTTTCTTTGGTATCTTGTTTTGCGTGTTCTATATCTTCGTTTTACATTATTTTTTTGAAGATTCTTCGACTTGTTGACCAATAGATTGGTATTCCGTATCTTCTTCTTCTACGATTTCTTTGGATGATTCTTCAACTTGTTGAACAATATTTTGGTGTTCCGTATCTTGTTCTTTAGTACTTTTTTTTTGTTGATTGTTCAACTTGTTGAACAAAATGTTAGGGAGCCGTCTCTTGATTTCTGATTGGGTCATTCCTAAACTTGATTTTTCTTTCTAATGGGGTTTTTTGTTCATCTTCTTCCTCTTGCAAATCAGCAAATTCTTGAGTGAATCCCAGTAAAAAAGAAGGTGCATGAATTTTCCGTTATTATTGAGAAAATACTAAAAATATTTTACTTTAAAATTTCAAAGATACGGTAATTTTATATACTCAAGCAAAATTACAAACCATGATGATGATTATGGAAATAATGATTGAAAGTCGAGGGTTACAGTTACCGTAAATAGTAGAAGTTGATAGGTTTTGGAAAGAAAATGGAAAGCATATCTGTGATAAAGATTGAAATAGATAGAGGGGGAAAAAAAGCTAAAATAAAGGTTGAAATGTAGAAGAGTGTATCTTCTGAGTTAAACTATAGAAAACATAAAGCTCTAACATTTTATGTAATTTTTTAAACATAAAATTCTAATATTTTATGTAATTTTTTTAAACTTTCAACAAAATGTATAATTATAGTGTAAGTATTACTATTCATGTAATTTGGCCTAAATAAAAAAAATACTTTTTTTTTGCTACTTTAGTGGAATTGGCTTTCATATCTGTCCTTTACCCAATATAATTAACATTTCAAATCAAAGCAAATCAAATCATGATATGAAATCATATATAAATGGACCCTTAATATGTTTGAAAAGAAATGTCTTCAATAACTCTTTAATTATAATTTTCCACTTCATATGTATATTATTGCAAAATGCGAAAAACGTTTTAATACATTATACACATTTTTAATTTTAAGATCACAAAATTTAAAATATTTCACAGTCATAAAAGCTTCGAAGACCTATAGTAAAACAAAACGGATGGATTATAAAGGCCGGAAAGAAAAAGAGGCAATTTTGACTGTACTATTCTTTATGGAATTTTAGAACATGAAATATTATCTCTTTTTATAATTTATCTATCACTCGATAATATTTCTGGACACTAATTATTTCTCTCATACTGACAAAAGTTCATAACCTCAAATCCCAGCCGATGTTGAATTCTCTTCTCATGAGAATTCTTAGTTATTTCTTTTACATTAGATTACATGTTCTAAATACAAGGACGTTAGTGGAGTACTAGTACTTGTTACGTCTTATTAAATAATTTATTACCAATTTTAAATTTTTCTGCGGTATTCGAGTCAGTTCACGCGTATATCAACTAAATCCTCAATACTTGTCAAGAAAAAAATTATTCTATCCCTGGTATTTCTCTTTTTGTTATTCTAGTTTAATGGACTATTGAAGTAGTTACAGATATGCTTAATATTGTTCAAATCCTCGTGCAAAATTCAAAATAAAACAATACAAGGAATGTAAGTGTTGACTCATTATAGAAGGGTGTCTACAGCAATTCACCCTAAATATAAGATTCTAAATAGCACCCTGTTCTGAATCTTGCTTCATTTCCGTGTAGGTAACTCTATCCAGAGAACGTGACAAATCATGCAAAATGTGTCAATATATAATAGATGCTGCTGATATTCATATATGATTAGCCACAACTCCAAATCAATCTAGCAGAATGCAGCATTTGTTTATTATTTAGAACCAAATACATCATCTGACATGACAAGTACTTATAAAACAGAAAGGAGAAGAAACAACTGTTCTTGTATTCAACCATAGTGTTAACCAAGAGTTTTCACAAATGAGAGACAGAGGAGAGGGGGAGGAAACCTACTACACTGTTCTGAAGAAAAACAAAATTGTACACAAGATGTTATCTCCACTCTTATGTGGTGGATAACAGATGCCAAAATCTGAGTTTAAGAATCT
>JBDJHY010000097.1:12511011-12522621 GCA_039654485.1 Withania somnifera | reverse complement strand
AACATGTTTTTTATTTTTCCAGTTTTCTCAGAATACTTTTCCAGAAAAGTGAAATAATTTTCTGTTAATGAACGCACCCTAAGATTCTCATTATATTTCATGACAACAGTTAATAATAATTACCAATCAAAAGCAATAACAACAACGCACCCAAGGGTGTGGCTTAGTAGGCAATGAAATGATTTAAAAAAATAATAAGGTCTCAGGTTTTTGTGAATGCACGAAAGCTAATTCAGACACCATAATCATCAAAAAAAAAAAAATACTAGTAATAAATACCGTTGGACCCTAATTATAGACGTACATGCGCAGACACAATCATATGAATTTTTTCTCCCCTAAACTTGCTTAATAAGACTTTGTTTCTATCTGTTTCAATTTCAACCTTTTTCATTGCTGTGAATGCTTAAATTCACCACTTTACTTTTGAGTTCTGTAATATATGTGTTCTCGACACGTTCCTCTGCCAACATATATATTACAGAACTCAGCTTCATTTTTTCTATTTCTTATGAAATTTAGAGTATGAAACATTATATTCTTTTATAATTTATCACTCGACAATTGTTTTTAAAAGACTGATCAAACATGAATTATTTCTCTAATAGATAAAAGTTAATTTCTCTCTCCAATCAGCTGGAATGTTGTGTTCTCTTCATATGAGAGTTTTTATCAAGGAAGTGGCAAAGGAATTTTAAAGTTGTTCAAAATAAAGCATCTCTTATATATTAGCTTACAAGTTCAAAATACAAGAAACCGTTACGTCTTATTAAGCAATTTGTGACCCTTTTTTAACATCTTGGAAAGATGCATGTTCATTCTCTTGCATTTCTTACAAATATGCGTGATATTATTCAAATCCCCTTGCCAAATAATACATGGCATGTAAGTGGTGAATCACAATAGAAGAGGTGATTTACCCTAAATATAAGATTCTGAATTACATCCTGTTTTAAATGTTGCTTCCATTCTGTCAAGTAGCTTTCTCAAGAGAGCGTGACAAATCATGCAAAAAGCCGTATTTATTTATTACTTAACCAAAGACATCATCTAACATGACAAGCACGTATAAAACAGAAAGGAGAAGCAAGAACTATTCTTGTATTCAACCATAGTGTTACTCCGAGTTTTCACAAATGAGAATCACAGAGAGAGAAAGACATTCTAGCAGGAAATCTGCTACACTTTTAGTCTGTTCTGAAGAAAAAAGAAATTGTACACAAGATGTTATCTCCACTCTTATGTGGTGGATAACAGAAACTAAAACCAAGCTTAAGAATCTGTTAAAAGGAAATAACAAGGAGGGAGAGGTAAAGATACATTTTTGAAAGCTCTAACAATCAGCTACCAAGAGGAGAGGTGAACTTGTACCTCTATCTTTTGAGTAAATTTAGAAAAGAAAACTTACAAAAGATATGCGAAAAAAGAGGAAAAAAACTCAGTTGAATAAATACTTGCGACTTGACATTAGAGCATCCTATTGTTGTTGCAGTTGTTCCACTAAAATTCTATTGATGAACGGCGACATGGCTGCTAGCAATGCTTTTGGACATTCCTCATGTGGAAGATGTCCGCAGCCAGATATGGTAACCAGTCTCTGTAAGTTGAGATCATTGTCAGATTTGCAGGAGGAATCTTGAAATTTTGCAGTTAATGCACAGGAACAGCACACAATAGGTATGTTCTCCAGAACTTGCAGTTTTAGCTAAAACTTCTCGCGACTCCAAAAAGAGGAAGGAAAAGGGTAAAACGGAATTTATTAGGTTGTCTTGGTTCCATAACATGGTTTAAACCTGGCTTTTCACTTTTTCTTACTCACAACAGCTACTCTGCTCCTCTCCCTTTCGGTCGAGATTACATACCTTCCCCAATCAAATTTAGTTTCTACTCTAAAGATTGTACATATTAATACTTCTTTGTGGCATGCTTTACTACATAACTTTACAATATCAACATAAGTAGACATGTGGTGGAGCTGCAACATTATACATATGCTTTTGAGACATAATGTGAACACATTACGAGCAATAAAGCTGGAATATATAAATGATCCTTTTTCTCTTTTTAAACAATAACGCCATTTGTCTTGTAATTTTACTAGAGATGGTTAGTCGGGTTCCCATGTGTACACCTAGTAATATACATTCTTTATATAATGGATGTCTCAAATACACTTCTTTTAAAATCACAAACTTGAATTGTATCTGTGTCATCTTGTGCTATGGCAGCTCGCCCATCCAAAACCTTCATTTTTTCCAAAACATTTTCCCCACCGTAAGTCATCATATTGTGTCCTTAAATCTATTACTTTAACATTAGAACCAGAATGTTCTTTTACTTTAACAAAAGTGGAATCTCAGAATCCATCTTTAAGAGGTAAGCATTCACGAAACTCTTTAATTCTTATTTATTTTTTTCTTTTTTGAATCAATAGTTATACCGTGGCTGTAAAGCCACAACATTTCTTGCGTTTGTGGTTTACTCTGTTTAGTCTAAAACAGTCCATGATTCTTTTATTTTCCATGTACTAAGTGTTATAATATTGTTCTCGCAGAGTTTTCTTTTTAAACATTTAGGGAGATTTTCATATTTAAGAATATACTCCAAAACACCATCATACGGTCAAGAGGCAAGATTCCCATAAATGAAGCTTTTATTATTTATTACTCGTACGAAGATTATTGGGATACAATCACATGCTAGGATAGAGATAATCGCTCACTGATCTATCTAAGAGAATTGGGCTTCTATTGAGAAAACATGCCAAAACAGCACAAGGACGAGAAAATCACTTTTGAATTAGGACATAGAAGAAAACTGGCTTTTCATCACCATGAATGGTCAACTCAAATTACTGTTGAATAGTTCAGTTTTCCACCCACATGGTACCTCACGTCATTAAATGGATTAAATTATAATAAACCAAAAGTCCCTAGAGGAAAAAAACTTCAGCTTTTGAAATTAACTCAACAGGTTTTCCCATCAGAAACATGTTGCACAAAATGCCTAAACGGGTGATACGAGGTCAAGGAAAACACACTTTTTTAAATCAAGGAAACACATGCAAAATCATAAACATAAACAGATATAAAAATAACCTTCACAAAGCTAGACCATGATATAAAAATATACTGCTACAAATATCAAATTTGATGAGAGAGAGGGAGAACTTACAGAATTTACAAGTTTTGATGCCATTACTTGAACAGATTTTATAGGTACAAGTGCATCTTCAGCTCCTCCGATCACCAGAATGGGTAAACTTTCAACTGTTTTTAGCAGTTGTGCCGCATTTTCTGGTGAGAGGACTGTCTCAGATGAATGTTTTCCTATCTCATGGAGAGCTTCATCCCATCCTTCTACACATAGTGGGGCCTGATTAGACAAAGAAGCAGAAAGGATGATATTATGATTATATCATAATCTATGAAAATGTAAAGATCAAACGACTTGACATCAAGTACTCAACGTAAGAAAACAGGGGAAGATATATTTTTCCTGCATACCATGCCAAACTAAAGGTGTCCTAAACACCATCAATCTCTACTCATTTATGATCTTTCAACTCGAGGTACAAACATTATATGATCCAGTGAAGTCAGTGGCGGAGCCACCTTCGGCGAAGGATGGTCAGGTGGACACCCTTAGTCGGAATATAATGTGGAATATTGAGGTTAAATGTTAGCTATTATGAGCATATATTTCATTTTAAAACACCCATAACAGAACTGAAAATAAAATTTGCACACCCTTCGCCAAATTCTTGTCTCCGCTACTTAGTGAAGTAAGCGTAGATACATCGTTTATGGTCTCTACCAAGTTTCAAGTCTCCCTAACTAACACTGTCTTCTCAGTTTTCTAAAACTTTGCCCCAAAAAAGTTCATCTGCCAAAAGACAGTAGCATAGAAAAGAAGTCTGTACCTTGTGCATATCATATAATGGTGTCGCAACATTTGCGAAACTGCGGATGCAGAAACAAAATTCTTTGAATAAGACAATAAAAATTTCAGTGACCATTTTGTACTCCATTCTTGTTTTCCTTAGCACCACCTCATCCCACCAAAGTCTCTTGTTTATATCATAATGAGAATTTATAAATAGATCAAATCTTCTGGTTTTCTGCTTAAAATCTAAGAGTATTTACTTTAATTCTTTAATTTATAGCATTTGTTCTGTTTAGTTAATCCTCGTTAAATCATATGCTAACACAAGCAAAATCAGGTTTAGTACATATGTGAAGTTCAAAATGTCCGATGGGAGAGAATCTTAAAGGAGCACATTAAATGTATCCCAAACAGTATCTGTTTCAATCCAGAAGAGCAGTCATTACCTAGTATAAATAAACAAACAGCAAGAACACATTCTATACCTTGTATAGGCTCAAAACATCAGTTGTCAACTTGGTGGCATCATACCATGCACGTCTATTAACAACTTGAGTAATTTCTGTTCGCAACAGTGGACGCACCAAGTGCTTTTTTCCGAGAGATGTACGCAATAATATCCTTGCAAAGGCTGGAACTAGTTCTCTTGACAGGCTAACATCCAATAATACAATCCCCTTAATATGGACCTAGAAGGAAAAGATAATCAAGAAGATTAATATTACTCAGAACACATGCAAAGGAGCTTCACATCATTTACTGGAAACTTGAATTTTAATGATCCTAGAGTGCTTCATATCAATTTTCTTCAAATAAAATGGCACAATATATAGGGAAATGAAATTGCACAAGCAAATTTGAGGCTAATGACATTTCTTATTTGTTTTCTTTAATGACGGTTGCGAAGATCACCTAGTGCTTTTTGCCTCCATGGAACTTTTCTTTATTTATTAAATCATGGCTTCATCAAGTTTTCAGTTCATGCAGTTCTGATAACAGTAAAGCACACAAAAGGTACTTGCCAAGAAGAAACATAGTTGAAGTCATCCATAATCAACTTAGCAAAAGAAAGAAAAAGTTAACTCACATTAATCAAATTTATTGACTCATCCTGAAAAAAAGAAAAGATCAACTCACATTAATCGAATTTGTGGAAGACTGCACTCTTTGTGCAGCCTTCAGTGCAAGCAATCCACCATCATCATGACCAACAAGAACAACTGAAGTAAAACCCATATCCAAACAAAACGTGAAAAGCAGGTCAACCTGAAAAGTGAAAAGAGCATAGTTTAACAAAATGCCTAAAATATCGAAAATTAACGACCGCCCAAATCAAAAGACCCAGAAATTTCCTCACTTTCTGGCTCTTGCTAGACATTGTCATTTCTTTTCCATTTAATTAATTGCCGTACTCTCTTTTGTTTTGGTTTTCATGCTAGATTTTACAAAAAAATTCATTAGAACATACAATCAAAAGCATGAGAATACCTGACTATCAATCTTGTAGGGATTAGGCAATTGATTCTCCTCCCAGTCTCTCTGACGTGGCCTAGATGTCAATCCCCATCCTGGCCTGTCAAAGGCTGTGACTGCACAACCTACCTGTTGGGCTAGCTCATCCATCACCATTCTCCAAGAAAAAACCCCGCCTCCAAAACCATGCACTAGAACAATTCCAAACTGATTATTCCCTTCAACATCTCGTACTGGAAATGAACATCCCACCTTACCAATATCATCCTCATCCCCAGTTTCATCTAGGCTGAAAATAGGGATATCTTCAGACAAAACTGGGGAAGTTGGAGACACATCTAAAAGAGGCATAGAGAGAGTGTGGGTATGAAATTGACTACTGTGGCTCCTTCGAATCCGATAATCACTTTTTGACAAAGCATGCAATGGGTTAGCAGAAGAAGGTGTGGAAGACAAAGAACGGTGAGGTGAGCCAGGCAAGCAAAGTTTGTAATGAAGAGAGAGCCCAAGACAAGAAATAAATGAACTGTCAACATCAGCAAGCAATATAGCAGGGACTTCCCCCTCCTCATGAGCCGATCCGGCAACTTTTCTCCTCATGTCACTCTCAGTTCTTGTTTTACCTGTCGGAATGGGAGATCGTGGTACCTTATTGTATGCAGAGAAAACAACTTTGCAAGGAAGGACCTGTAATAGTAGAGGAAACCAGTTCTCAAAAACTTATAGGCTTCAGATAACTGTACCTTCTTTTATAAAAGGTCACTAATAAATCAAGACAAACTACACAAATTATCTCTATGATCTAAATTTCCTAGGAAATAAAATGCACTTAAATAGCATGTATATAATGTTTATTTAAAAAAACTCAGAAAGGTAAAAAGCATGCTCACTTTGTGAAAATTACAGAATTGATTCCCTCTGAGGGAAGCACAACCAAGAAGAGTATAAGTTATTACACAGAGGGCATATATTAGCTTACAGCTTCTGAGGCAACTCGGTGAAACAAAAGCTTCCTCCTTGCTCGACAGCTTGTTCTGTAAGCAATTACAGTATGCCCAAGAGCAAAGACTACCGAAGAAAGAAACAACACAGGCATCCCCCATGACTTCTTCAGATGAAGCCTTTGCCTTGAGACAGAAGATGAAGCTTCAACCTCCAGATATGAATTGACAGAGAAAACACAAGCCTTGATAGAAAGAAGAATAACGGAAATGATGGAACAGAATGTAACCGTTCCAAGGTACGGTCCATGTGAAAGAGCAGGTCCATCACACAAAGAATAAACACCTATCATCAGAAACTAAATTGTATTAGTCTTGTAGAAAACACTAACCGGATAATAGACTCCAAAAAAGGTCATTAAATGTTAAAATAGTTAAAGTCAGAGCATCCCATCTAGCCATTTTAGTTAAAAGTAAACCTTGACAAATTATTACACATTGGAAGAAGTAGTTCAACCAAGGAGATAAATCTAACTCAGCCATCTGAACATATCAAAGGGGACATAGCCTAGTGGTAAGGAACCTCAGGCAACTGCTGGTCTCCTAGGCAGGGAAGTTGGTCGGAGGGAGGGTGCTGCAAAGGTTTTAAAAGGGCAAGCCTGTGCACTAAAGCTCAACCGTATACATCCTTGTCCTTCAGTTCTACAAGATGATGTTGTTTACACAGCTTGAACTCGGTCACATGACAACAACTTTACTGGTTAATCCAATACTCCACTTCACATGACATTGCCAAGGTTTACTACAACAAAAGAAAAATAGAAACATCCAAGGGACATCATGAAAAGGGTTTAGGAAGCAAAGCCAAATTTAAGATGTAACATTAGGGAATTATAGAACTATATTGCTCGGACTCTTCAAAAACGTCGGAAGAGTATGCATAGGATCCTCCAAAAGTAATGATTTTTCGGAGGATCCAAAGGAGTGCAGAAACATTTTTGAAGAGTCCGTGGAGCATTGACTATACAACATCAAGCTCCATGTATATCCACAAATACCTAAATTTCAACTCGAAGCAGAAAATAAAGAGTATACATTAAGTAATCAAAAACTCAAACTAGTTAAGAGTGCACTATACAATCCTCGATATCATCAAACACAATACATTGTTGAAAAATTAAAAACGAAATCGAAGATCAATCACATACATGTGATGATAAGAGATCTCGTAACAGAAACGAGAGGAATATCCGTCAATGAGCTTTTGAAAGCATATCTATGCAAATGCTCTTTGAAACTGTAACATTTTACGCATGTAAAACTCGAAATCAACACACTTGGTACCAAAACATCCCCAATTGCCACAATAAGTGGCGCCGATAGTACCAATAAAGACGCCAACATCGCCACCATGAAATATATTATCTTCAAAAATCTCTTCACCTTCTCCACCATTCCCTTTCCCCCTGAACCCGCCATTAACACAATTCCCAATAATATCTTTTTCTCTTCAGGTAGGGCTTCGTGAAATAATAGATCGAAGATTAAAATCCAAATGACAAGACGGAGGCGGCGGCGCAACTGCCATATCTCGCCGGCGGAGACTTAAACGCCGGTCGACGATGATGTTGAGTATCGGTATTGGATGTGTTTCGGGTCGGTCCGGGTCGAGTATCCGCTTATGAAAAATGATTAAATTAAAGTAAACAATTTTCTCCGTTTGCGAAATTTTTTTTCCTCTCTGTGTTGTGAGTTGAAAAAAAATAAGAGAGGAGACTTTTGGTTTATCGCCGGGAGTTTTTTCAACTGTTCATTTCTGTATTTCCCTTACCCCACCCCTACGCCACCAATCCTACGCACCTCCCCCCTCCTTTCTTCCTTATTTGTAATTTTCCCAACTATTGGTTTTTTCGTTTTTTCCTTACCTTATTTATTTATTGTGGAGAAATAATCAATATAACCCCCTCTAGAGGAATAGTTTAGAATTATTGTAAAAAGAAGTTGAGGAGTAAATTTGATTACTTTTGCTCGGAGAATTTGGCATGACGTGAGTCCATTTATTTTATGTTTGAAGCTTTTTAAATTTTTTTTTTTTTTTGGAAGCTTTTGTATAAGATACTACAATATTATTTTTGACTTGTTCCATTCGAGGTACAATAGTATGTCAACATCGAACAATTTCGGATTTGAAATTTTCAAAGTTCCACCAAAAATACATTCCTTCAACTAAATTTTTTTTTTGTGTGTGTGTGTGTGAATATAATTGAACATTTTGAATATTTTCTTTATCTTAATTCGTTTTTTCATTACTATACATTACAATATTTTTTCACACTTATTATATTTTTCTTTCTTGTATATTAACAACATAATGGAAGATATCACTATTTATAGGTGATAAAAATATTTTATATAATAAATAGGAAGATAGTTAGTAAATGAAAAACTCATAAGTTACACAAGTTACATTAGTTATGTGTGTAGATAATGCAATTATTGATTAAACAAGTTACACAAGACTATCACTTTCTTACTAATTTATGTGGACTAATTATCTGTAATTTAATATTTTTATTGTAATATTAAAACATACCAATATTAAACACTAAGAATAAATATAAAATTTAGTACTGACAAAAATATGAATAAATTAAAAGTATGATATACATGAATTGTGAATAAAAGAAAGAAAAGAAATGAAATATCACTGCAATTTTAACCACATTAATCTAAATTTCTTTATCTATTCATTATAATGTTTATTACACTAGTCTAGTTATTAAGCAATTAGGAGCTGTGGGTGTATAATTGTGAGTGGTAAACTAATTTAATTAAGGGGGTATTTTACTTTTATAAAAGAAAAAGTTGTGTATCAACCTGACTCTGAATTATTCCTTACACTAACTGGCTGGCAGCTTTTTGCCATTTGACTGCCTTGGCCCTTTTCTTGTTTGAGTATTTTCTTATAATCTCTTTATGAAATCAGAATATCATAGGTATCTATTGTGTATCCCAAAGATTTTGCCTGCAATTTTTCTTCTTTACTTTTCTCTTTTTCTTTTTTGACAGAAAAATTAAAACTTTAGCACCGTTACTAATATGCACTTACTTTGGTTGTACAGTAGGCCTAGACGTCACAGTCCAAATTGATTTAATTTATTATATAGAGGTATATTCAAATGATTTTCAATCACTATACGGTATATTTAATCTTTTCAATAGTTTTATAATATATATATATATATATATATTTTTTTTAATTTTTTTATTATGTGTGTGAGTATATTTGGTTAGAAGATCTTTGTTGTTTATGTGGCTCCAAAAAGAATCCCATACCGACACTTGATAGCCTTTATTAGATGGAAAGGCAGTGACCTAATGTAACGATAAATAAAGTACTCTATATTTCAAAAATATTTATTAAAACTTTTCATTGATAATAAATGATATGAATTTTAAAATGTATTTTTTATTACATTAATATAAAAAAATTATAATTTATAGTAATTCTTTTGGATAATTTTTGAATATTTAAATTTATCTAATTAAAGTTTAGTCAAATTAATTCTAAAAATGTGAAATATAACGCTTATTTTAAACGTTCACAAATAAATTTTGAACTTATTTTCTTCAAGCTATTAGATACAATAATTTCACAATTTGTAAGAAAACCATTTATCCTCTAATTAAGATTGGATTGAATGGAATCCTTCAAACTTAGAGCTCAAGAAAAGTTTTCTTGTATTAATTATAAATAGGAAATAATTATAAAAAGATAAAGTCAAATTAGACCAATGAAGGAGTTAAAAAGCCAAAGTGGTGTACGTGGGCGGCAAATAAGCAGAACGTTCAAAGATAACAAAGCCCAAGATGCTGATGGCTGGTTTTACAGTTAGCAACTGTGAGGGGGAGTGGGGTCAACGGTCAACCACAACAAATTAACATCTCCTCAATCTTAATTACAATTAGAAATAAATAATCTTCAACTAATTTTATATACTATTCATAATTCAATATTACATAACAAATCTTTTCAGAATCACTTTTTCTATTTCAAAATTTAAATAGGCCAATTTTATCTATGCTGTTAATACAGATACATATATACTCTTATCATATATCATACACTTTTTATTTTAAAATGTTTTGTTTGAGAATCAAATAATATAAATTTTAATTAATAATTTAAGAGTATGTAATTTTTAATTATATTAATTATGAAAAAAAATACAATTTATAGTATTATTCAAGTATTCGTATAATTTTAAATATTTAAAATTTTAATTCTAAAATAAATTAAATTAACTCTCAAAATAACTATTTTAAAACAGAATAATCATTTATTTTACGCATATGTACATGCATTGGTACGTCTGAATAAGTTTTTTTCCACCCATCTGCCCCATTCCTCTCCTGGTGAAACTAATCTAATCAGATTGACTGGCTTAGTCTTGTTATTAAATAGCGTGCCTATTTAATAAAGAAAAATAAAAATAAATTTTAAATTTTTTTTTTAAGGAACGTGTAAAAGAAAAACGTGATAGGGCGGAGTGGTAATGCACGAGAGAGTTACGAGTGTGCATTTTAGGTTGCTAAGCCATAATGGTCACGTAAAAGTCTGAATGATTACTTACTTTTCTTTTAGTAGTAATCATTTTTGTATGCAAGAATGAAAAATAGAATGTTACTACTACTTTTCATACTTCATATATAAGAAAAGAAAATTTGAATAAATGCTAGTTATAGTTGTTTTTGTTAATGAATCCATAGGTAACTCATCTCTGATGGCATTGCCACAGGTTGGTGATAGCAATGTGTATCTATCTTCCATTGATTCGCACATGATTGAAATTCAAAAGCATGGGGCCGGGCGGAAAATCTTTATCTATTTATTTATTTGTTCAACAATTATATTTGTATAGTTAAATTATAGTCTTAATTCGTAAAGCAGTTATAGGCACAATAATAATATCAAAAGTTGTGATAGAGTGAAAAATAATTTTTCAATCTTTAGATTAAAGGTTTTATAAGAGATTCTTTGGTAGTCGTTTTTTATATGGAAACCTTTACTCTAAAAGGAGAGATTCATTTTATGAATTTAAGTTAATCAGACTTTAAATGATATGAGTTAGGAGAACATAATAGGTGCTATACAAGTTAAAATCCTACATCCATAATCATGCATCGGCGATTTGTTTATAATTTTTTTCACCAAAAACTGATGTATATAGCTTCTCACACATGTTATTTAAGAGATTTTCATAATACTTAATTATTTCTAAAAATTTATTCCGAGTCTTTTTAATCTTAA
>JBDJHY010000097.1:12474008-12485557 GCA_039654485.1 Withania somnifera | reverse complement strand
CGTTACTCATTAGTATGTATTATGTTTAAATGTTTAATAGATCTTTGTATATAGTATATATATATATATATATATATAGTATATTTTGTATATATATATATATTCTTAGTATGTGTATATCTTTTGTATATAATATATATAAATATATTTATATTATAGTACATTACCTCTAGTATATTTCATATATATCGTTAATAGCTTAGTATATTTATTATATTCATTACTCGTTAGTTTTTATTTTTATATATAAATATTATTAATAATTCTTTTATGTTTGTACTAATTTTAAATTTAAATTATAAAAATATATATTTGTATTAATTAAACGCGTTGAATTTTATTTTATATAAAACGAAATTACTATTTACAACGGATCTTACCGGACGATGTTCACATATGTTGGGTCGGTCTGAATCAAGTATTATGGACCGAACTGGACCAGGCCGGTCCAGTGGTGAGGTATACTTGTAGATGTTTATCATAAAAATGGCCTGACAATGTAATTTTTTGTTTACACATTCAGTGAATAAGTTAAACTCAATGTTTAATAGGGGTAAATTGAAGATGATCTAAAGTAACTTAGGGAATTAAGTTTTCTATAAGAAGCCTATATATGAACCAAGCAATACTTAGAGACCAAGGAAACCAAATAGAACGAAAAACAAGAAAATATTGAAATATACTATGGGATCTCTAGCAGCTTCACCAAAACTACTAGTAGTAGACTTCAACAATGAAGAATTAAGGCCAGGCACAATCACTTGGGAATCTACATGTAAAGAAATTAGGCATGCCTTTGAAAACCACGGTTGTTTCATAGCACTTTATGACAAAATCTCACCTCAACTTCAAAAATCCATTTTTCAATCTAATTCCCCACAATTATTTGAACTCCCTTTAGAGAAAAAAATCCTAAACACTAGTGAAAAGCCTTATCATGGCTATGTTGGCCAAATTTCACTTCTACCTCATCATGAAGCTTTTGGTATTGATGATGCAACTACTTCTCAAGGCATCCAAAGCTTTTCCAAACTCATGTGGCCTCAAGGAAATGACTTTTTCTGGTATTTAATTTAATTCCATCACTCATTTCTCATTATCTCTGTTACATTTAACATCATGCATGATCATATAAGAACTTAGATTCAGTGGGTTCAGACATATTATTATACATTTTCTGAACATTTTTGTGACACATATATATAATTTAGATTGATCTGAAAGCACTATGTTCAATTGAACCCACTGAACTCATTCTAAGTCCGTCTCTATTTAAGATTTTGGATTTCAACTTATCCTTTTTTTTTTTTCCTGCTTTGTTATTGTTTTAGTGAGAGTTCGTTGATGTTTTCAAAGATTGTGGCGGAGTTGGATAAAAAGGTTGTAAGAATGTTGTTTGAGAGCTATGGAATCGCAAAAAACTATGAATGGTACCTTGAATCAGCTACGTATCTCCTACGATACTTGAAATATGATGTACCCAAGACCAAGGAAACTAGTTTGGTTTTTCCCCCACACACTGATAAAACATTCACAACCATACTCTATCCAAATCACGTTTCAGGCTTGGAAGTTCAAACTAGAGACGGCCAATGGATAACTCCGGAGTTTCCACAATCTTCTTTTGTAGTCATGGCTGGTGAAGCATGCAGAGTAAATATATTAATTCTTACCTTTCCATAGTTTTATTTTATTCACCATCAGTTAAACTCTTTTATTTTTTTAACAGGGTTGGAGCAATGATAGGGTGCTTACTCCAATTCATAAGGTAATCATGGATATAAATGGGACTGAAACAAGATACACAGTTGGGTTATTTACTTTCATTAAGGATGGTAAAATTATAGAAGTCGCAGAAGAACTAGTTGATGAAGAACATCCATTGAAGTTCAAGCCATTTCTTCATCTAGATTTGATTAAGTTCTTTGACACAGAACATGGTCGAAAATCGCAGAATTTACTCAAAGATTTTTGTGGTGTTTGAAAAATTTCCTAGCTAGTTATATATGTTCATGTAATGTATTTATGGCCTCTTTCATTTCTATATCCCAACAGCGAGTAATTTACTTATTATATTGCTTGTTTGTATAATGAATCCAATAAAATATTTTATTCTAGATGATGATTTAGTATATTGTTCATGTATCTAAGGAATTTGATTTCTTTCATGCTATAATTTAATTTTTCATGTCTAATGAGACAATCAAATCAATAATTTAATATTAACTTTTAAGACCTGCCAGTGTAAATTTCATATAATTATCAGTTAAAGAATTTTTCTAAAAATAATTTCTTATGAAATGATAAGGATATTCAAATCCATCATGGTAGAGATTTAATCATTACTTTATAATAGAATTGGAATGTTAGCTTGAGATTTGTTTGAGCTTAATCTTTTGGTTTGATTTTCAATTATACAAGATTGCTGACTTCTTGTCTTGCAAATATATATTCTACAATTATAGAAGCAGCACCGTACGTCGTTAACATGTGTGCTTGCCGAGCAGGGGCTTGTTTGACATTATTTTAGTTATCCACTTTCAACTATTTGTACTGCCTGCTGTAAGGATAGTATTGTTTTCTTTATTGGACGAAAATGCCAAAGCACCTTTATGGAATTAGAATTATTCGTGTGTCCTTTGGAAATTTTACTTTTGCTGACGTTGTGGATTCCGTTTTACTACGTTACACTAGGCACTTCGTTAGCACTTAGCAGCCTTTTTAGTTTTTACATGGGCGTTTTTCAATTTTTGTGCCGCTGTTGCGACTTTTACTTGTCTGTCACCTTATACAAAAGAAATACCGAATACAAAAAAATATAAAAGAATAGTAAAAAATAATTTATTTTTTAAAAAAATATAAATTTGGTTCAGTCTCAAAATTTTATTTGTTTCACATAATTAGAATAAAGTGATATATATTGAGCTCATGCTGGCTCAGTCACTTATATCTAGTATATTAAAGAGAGTTCAGAGCCTAAAGGGTAAGAATTTTAAGTTAAAATTCCTAAAGCGTAATTAATTTTGAAAAATTACCAGATTGGATATAATGTGTTACTTCTCACAATATACAAATTTTATTATTTGTATGCCGAGTCATGCAGTCCGATACAAAAAAAATTAAATTCATTTATGTCAATAATTTTCATCCGACATGCAGATTTTTTTAAATTTACGTCGGTTTCCTAATTTATGTCATATGAACTGATCCGACATATTCTTTGTTTATTTTTTTGTTAATTTGTGTCGCGTGAAATGCAACGACATGATTGTTTGCTTTAAAACTCAATTTAAGAACAACTCTTTACCTCATAGGAATGAAAATGATGTCATTAAATAAAAGAAACAAACTATTCTTTAAGCATATTAAAGAGAGTACTTTCCTCTTCAAAAGTATCTCAAATCTAGAAATTGCGCCAATCATCAGTTTTCATTTCGCCTTTTTTGAAGCGAAACAGTTTCATTTTTTTTAAGTGTTTTTGTCGTCTATTTTTTAGCGATATTCCGTTGATAAAAATCAATCAAATTTTTTTTAAAAGAAAGTACTTTCATCTTCAAAAGCATCTCAAAATTAAGAAATTGCATCAACTAGGGTCGGATGTTATCGATTTTGAATCGATTATTTGTGATTTCGATTCGATTCTGATTATTTCGATTATCTAAGTCTTGGACTCGTTCGATTCTTTAATAGTGTTTACGATTTTGTCGATTCGATTTTTCGTTTTTCAATTCGAATTCGATTCGATACCTCGATTCCGTCCGATTCAATTCGAATACCTTTGAATTTCAATTCGATTAATTGAATACCTAAACAGTTTTAAAAATTATTTATTCGATTCATTTCGATTTTCATTCTATAAATTTAAAAGTATAATATTTTAAATTAATAATATTCAAACTTCTAGATTAAAGTACAATATTTTAAATTGAACAAAGTTCAAGAACATTCTAATCCTAAGCAGAAGCCAAATATTCATGTTGTACTCATCACTGTCACTGTTGTCTGGTTCATTCATCTCATCCTCCGCAGCAGCTAAAGGGATCATTTCATGTACATATACATAAGAATTTTAAAAGATACAATTAAATAATAAATAAACATTATATTAAGCTAAACTTGAGATTTGCCAAATATTTTTATAATATATTTTTATATTTATATATTTTTAAAAACTTTCGATTCGATTCCAATTGATTCTGAAATCGAATCGAATCTATTACAATTGATTCCAAAATCGAATCGAATCAAACGATTATCAATCATCCGAATCGTTTGAATCGAATATAGATTTTCAATTTGGTTCGTTTTGATTCGATTGGAATCAGTTCGAATCGAATCGAGAGTCAGCCCTAAATTCTGGTGTAACCCATACGAACTTTGAATTTAACGGGTCAGGCCGGGTTATCCCATCAAGATTATAGGCCATAACACAATAAGCCTAACCCATCACTTTGTGGGCTGGCTTTGACCGGTCGGTCCACCTTTTAAAAATTATTATTTTTAATTTTTTTTTACTTTAAATTTGAAAACATAATAACATAAATACTACAAGACAATATTACATAGTGTTACCACTTGCTAATCAAGTCTTGATTTCATAAAAAAAATAGATAATTCTAATAAACTGTGAATCTAAATAACTTTTGACATGATATTGTTAAAACCAACTAGATATAATAATAAGTAACAATATAACTTACTAACTAGATATACTAACCTAATTTTATTTCAATAATGATGGATTATATATTGGAAAACGAAATTAGGCTTCTTCCAATTTCTTAGTAAGAATGACCGAAGAAATTTTACTTAAATAGTAGACATTGATAGTAAATGAGAGACTACTGAATATCCTAGCCATAATGATTAAGTCTACAATATAAAGGAGAAGATAGTGGTCACTGCCAAGAGCAAAAACGACTAAATACTAAACAGTAAATAGTGATTCCTAAAAAAAATTAGAATTTTGTATTTGATTATTTACCTATTTTATAAGCATAATTCATATTACATATTTATGATAGTTTAAGTAAACTTTGAATTTATACTTCTTTTGTTAATTTTTAATACTCTGTTTTATTTTCATTCTTAATTATTTTTTGTTTGGCCCACCAGTCGGCCCTACCTACATTACTTAAGACCTACAGGCTAGCGGGCTTAGTCGAGCTATAAAAAGGCCTTTTTATAGCTCAATCCTATTAAATTACAGGCTAGACAATTTCACCCAATTGAGCAAGTCTAGCATATTTTTTCACAGTAGCAAGATCACTATAATTGACGACGTTGAGTTCATTGCCGTAGGCCAACCCAATGAGCCTGGCCCAAATTGACGGCTTTATTAGTTGTGGATTGAAATAACATTTTTAAAATTTGTTAAATTTTTGTAAAACAATACAAAATCCCAAACTTTATTAATATCAAAATTGAAAACTCATTCCACTCTTAGATTTCAAATCAAATCAAATACGCACAAGGACGATTTTCTCTCTTGTCTTTTCTCTTTTAAAATTTGAAATGACAATTCATCTTCCTCCGGTAAACTGAAACAACGTCGAACACCAACTCAACCAGCGAGCACACTTCTTTTTTTTCTCTCACTTTTAAGTAAAATTTTCTCTTATATTTTGGTTAAAAAATTTAGGATTTTTCATTTTTCTTAAAAAGAAAAAGAATTGATTCTTCTGTTTAAAGTTAGGGTTAATGTTTTTTGTTGTTTTAAAAAAAATTCTGATTTATAGTATTTATTTTCTTAACACTTAATATTATTGTTGTATATTTGTGTATCTTCTTCAGTGAGATATAAATTTTTATTATTGTTGTTCTTATTCTAGTTCTTGAACATTATTGTGAAAGTAATGCAATTTTGAGTTTAGTTAAGAAATCAGTTGCAACAATTGAATGACTGTTGGACAAAATATAATGACCCTCACGGTCATTTTTGAATTTGATTTAGAATTGACTATTTTTCCCTTCTCGATAGTTGAGTTGTATCATGTTTGATAAATTTAAATTGTTGTGTTTAAAATTGGAGCACAAAGTTAAGAGTTTTGAGAAATTTTTTATTTTTGAACTTTTAAGTTGAAAGAGGTGAATTTATTTACACAACTTGCCAAAGTCTCTTGGAAGAACTTGATTTTCAACCTCGTATGAAGCCTAACCATAGATTCAATTTGTGGCTAGCTCTATAAAAGAGATCACCCACAGTTGATAGATATTGAATTTTGGTATTCAAGTGCCTTAACTTTGTGTCTTATGTTAGTTAGCTGATGAATTATTTGATCATCTATTCTTTGAATGTTCCATTATTTAGAGTGTTTGGTCTATATTACTGACTTGGCTGGGTCAAACTAGAAGTATTAGCAACTGTCAGGCAGAGGTAGATTAGCTCCTTGCAGGGGTAAAGAAGAAATCAGGGTATTGGAAAATTGTTTCATCTGTCTTTGGTATGATGATTTACTTAATTTTGTGGGTTAGGAATAAGATCGGACTCTAGAAAGGCTTGTGCTCAAGTGATAAGCTATATAGAGAGATTGCATTCCATATTCCTATAAACTGAGGGTCCATTCCTAGATGGCAGAATTATCTTTCAATTATTAATTGTTATCCTTGAGTAGTTTGTAGTTGTTTTGAGTTTGCTTTCTAAGTTTTTTTGTATGTTTATAATTTTTGTTTTATTATTGTTGGAGAGGTGACTAGTCTACAATCACCAAGATTTGTAGTGACTATAGTTTTTGGTGAAATAGAATTTCTATTAACAAAAAAAATTTGACTTTAGTTAACAATTGAAGTTTTGAGTCTCGAAATGAAATTTCATCAGTTCATTAGCTTCGAAATATGGAATTTGGAACCCTTATTTTCAGTCTCTAGTCTTTTATGGTAAAATTATGCCATTAGATGAGATAAATGGAAGTTAAAGCCTTAGTCTGACTTTGATCCATGTTTGAAGTTTGAACGCTCGAATTTAAATTTCACCAATTTCTTTAGTTTTAGAGGGCTATTTTAAGTTTAGAATAACTTTTGGTTTGGGTCCTAGAGTTATCTTTTTGAGTTTAGAATGTTTGACGAGATAGTGATGATTTTAAGTTTTATTTTGGATCCTTAATGAATAGTGGTCAAGAAGACTTCAATCCAAGTTTTAATGATCCTATGGAGTCCAAAATATCATTTATACTCAAAACAGATATATGGATTGTGTATTTTAGATTTCAAATGAATCTTGGGGGTCCATTTAAGTCTGAAGAAAAGCTGTCTAATTGGCTATACGGGCCGTGGAAGAGGAGTACGAATCATATGGACAACTTGTGGGTACCTAACAAAAATTTGAGTTTTGACTCGTGGTTGAGGACTGTGGCTCGTGAGAAGGGTCCACGGGTCATGGGCCCTCTCGTGGGCTACCATCTGGAGATTTTTGCTATGTTTTATTGATGGGAAACTCCATCGCTTCACATGATTTTTAAAGCATATATAAACATTTTCAAGATATTTTCTCCTATTTTTATAACCTAAGTTCTTGAAAAAGGTATTTTAAAGATTCTTCTCTTTGGGAAGCAACTTGAAGGCTAAGTTTCAAAGATTGGAGCTCTGGGTAAGATTTTTCACCCCAAGTTCATGTTATTTCCAGATTTATAAATATGATTTCATCTTTATATCTTGATGTTGAAAGATTCAAATTTGGAATTTTTGAACACAAGCTTTTAATTGATAAATTGAGGTTTCGATTACCAATTTGAGCTCGATTTTGGATAAAATTTTATATTTGAACTCCTATAAGTATGAGTAACTTGAATTTCAAAAAAAAAAACAATCAATTTCGGTACGAGGTTTCGGACTTGAATTTTTGGGGTGATTTTTTTACCCGACTTAAAGTATATCAATATGGGTATCATTGTTCATATTTTCTTATGGGTAATTCATATTTGACTATATTTCATGGATACAGAAGCATCACACAAAGGAAAGGCTCACGTTTGACTTAATTTCTTCACTTTAAGGCAAGTAGAGGTTCTTGACTCTTCTAAAAAGTGTCCTAGGTGCTTATGTATTAGTTTTTTGTAATTGGGAGAATGAGAAATATTTGGGAGTGCCCATGTGTGAAGTGAGGATTACTCAACCGGACACAAGAGTCAAGTATATGGTGTTAAAATAAAGGAATAAAAATAATTATAAATTCTTTGATTATTGGATTTTTCTATCGAGTTGAGATATTGTGCAACCTTTGAGATACCTGAATGAGGTTATTTGTACTTGATTGATTCTTACTTGATATTCTGTCCATATGTGACTTTGGTTGATTTGATATGATTTTCCATTTGACAGTATACTCATGTTTATGGCTTTGGTTGAGTTGATATGATTTTTTATTTGATATTATGCTCATAAGTGGCCTATTGATTTATTGAGTAAAATTATCATATTTTCATAACTTGCATATGATATTACTTATTTTCTTATGAATTATGTACCATTGACATGGAAACATGATTCTTGAGACAAATGATGATATGATATGAAAAAGAAAGGGTCGAGACTTGTTCCAGTGTTACTATGGTATAAGGGTATTGATGATATAAAAATCAAGGGTCGAGTCTCATTCCGGCATTGCTAGGATTTGATGAGATTAATGATATAAAAGACAAGGGCCAAAGTTCGTACAAATATTGCTATGTTTTGATGATATTGATGATGTGAAAGCAAATGTTGAAGTTCTTTCTGATATTGCTAAGATGTATATATATTTGTGAGGACCGAGTATCATGTTGGTGTGAGTATTTAGCCTAGACATTGCATTGAATAGCACATCCTTTGACTATTATGTATACCATGGATTGATTTCTACCATTAAAATATGGTAGATACCTATTTTGATATTGATATTAAATTGGCCTTTACTTGCTGTTGGATTGAGATAATGTGAAAATGTTAAGAGCCCATGAGATAATGACAAGAGCCTCCTAATTTTGACGAATAAAATGTGAAAATCCATCATTGATTGTGATTGAGATGGAATATAGGAGATGGTTATGATTATGTGGTTTGTCTTACTTTGGTCTATCCTTTAGAATCCATCCTATTAGTCCATTTTTTATTATCCAAGATGTACCTTTTTTTACCATAGGTGGACTTGTGTGTTGGAAACTAATAGTGGTGTAAAGGAATCCTTACAAGAGTTAGAGACATATCGAGTGGGTTCTTCCCATAAGTTGTGACTTAATTTGAGAAGTGAGACCTGTACCTGAATTGACTAGTGATGATCTCATGGAATTAGACGAGATGAGTATGGATTGGCTATGAGTTGGTTTACTGATGTTGGTATAGCTATTTCAGAATGTATCCTATAAGTCCATTCTTTGATTCCTAAGATGTACTCTTTGCATCGCTTGTGGACTTGTATGTTAGGAACTGCATGGATGTTTAGACTTGAGTAGTGCTCTTTTTTCCTTGGCCTGATCCTCTTGAATTCCATCTTACAAGTCCAAGTCCATTTTTTGGTACAAAATGAACCCTTCTTATCATGGGTAGACTTGTATGTTAGGGATTAAGTAGGGTATTAAAGGACTCTTTACATGAGTTAGTAGCAAGATCAGTGAGATTTTCCCACGAATCGAGAATGACTCAAGAAGGCAGGTTTATACTTGGACAAGTTGAGGGTGAGATTTTAGTACTTAAGACTAATTCGTCTTTGGTGATTAACTAATTTTGGTACTTTCGTGATGCGACGATATTGATACTTTATTTATGGTGATATTCTGAGGGACCTTATTCTGATGTTTCATTTGTTGGTTTTTAGATTATTAATACTAGATTCAACTGAATATTAATTTTTATTATTGATATCCTATCCACCTTATATCTATTATTATTTTATTATTCTACTGGATAGTCATCTGTTTGTAGGTTAGAGTTATGGAAGGATTATCGTTGGTGTGTTAGGGTAATTAGTGCTCGTCACCACTTTGCCTTAGAGAAATTCTGGGATACTTGCTGACTACCCGTTATATTTTTTGTACTCACCCTTGGTTTTCTACACTTTATGTAGATGTGGGGCTGGTGCAAATTTGATTTGTCTTTTAGATCAGAGGACGAGGCTTGAGTTTCGGGGCATTCTAGGTAGTTTCTCTATCATCTAACAGACTCTATAATTTTTTTGTGTTTATGTATTTAATTCTACTTGAGAATTTTAAGACATTGATACTTGTATATTTTTATTGATTTTGTATTATTCGGTCTTAGAGGCTTGTTTATAATGACTCCAGTTTTGGGATGATTATTAGATTGAATTATTTTTGTATTAAACCTTCTGCCTTCTTACTGAATTATTTTATTTTCTACATTTACCCTTGTAGTGATGTTTAGGCTTAACAGCCTAGTAGGTCAGAACAAGTACCATCACGACTAGATTTTGGGTTGTGGCAAGTTGGTATCAAAGCCTAATTTATAGGTCTCACAGTGTACAAGTCAAAGTTTAGTAGAGTATCATGGATCAATGTAGGGACGTTCGTTACTTATCTCCGAGAGGCTATGAAAAGTTTAGGAATTTTTTTTATTCTTTCATTCCAATCTTTCATAGTTTGTCCGTTTGGGTATTAAGTCCTTGTTAGTTCTTAGATTTTACCATTTCCAGTTTAGGTTTCATCTTGTAGTTTTAGTATGAGGCTTGGTGCTAAAAAAGAAGTGGTGGAATTATTGAAATGATGTATAGCCAGACTTGGACTATTCAATGATTCAAAGATGGATTGAGTAAAGTTATAGTTCAATGATGCATCTCAAAGATATTCATATGGAAGGATGGAAAATTATTTGAAGAAATTCATGAATGTCTTGTTTTCTATAATTAGTTATTCGATAGTGGAAAGAACACTTATGTGGTATACACGGTATCAGAAATGGTTGATAACTGGGAATGATGCAACGAAAGGAATGATTGAGTGACGAGCAAGGTAATTTTTGGAACTGTAGTTAGTAAAGTTTGTCATACATGGATGGTGCTTAGTGTTTTATGAGAATGATACTACTCCGAACGAGTTCAGAATTACTATTAATGGTCACCAGAGTGAGAATATCAATAAGGATTTGTCAGTTCATTATTGGGATAGGTGTTTATATCGTATTATAAGGAATGGTTAAAATTATGAAGGGCCAACATACTGTTAAAAAAGTGGTGATTGAAATAAGGTATGGAAAGGAGTTTTGTATATTGAGCTTTGATGTAGTACAGATATTTTGAGGTTAGTATAAGGAATATACATTGTGTCCTATTCAGTGGGGGAATCCAACATAGGGAATTTTAATGGTTTAAGCTTTATGATACGATCGTCGCAGTGATGCATGTGTTTACTTGGCTAGGGTAATGAGATGCATTACTTTTTCTATTGACCTAGATCTATGGAAGAGTGCATATTACCTTGGGATAGAAACTGGGTTGTTTTTATAATTTTTTATGGGAATTCTGATACTAGCATGGATGGCAACCAGGCTAACATGAAAAGCAATCAAGCTCCAAGACCATTTACAAGGAATCAAGCTAAGGAATTAAAGGCTTTTCAAGCTAT
>JBDJHY010000097.1:12457591-12470799 GCA_039654485.1 Withania somnifera | reverse complement strand
ATTTTTATTTGATCTCCATGTCTTTTTGGAGATACAGTGGTATTAAATATGTTGATTTCTTGTTCTGTACTTAGTAGTTCGTATGAAACTGATACCGGGTTTTGGGAATATTTCTTTTACTCTATTACTTCTGATTTATTCACTTATACTGCTATTTTAAACTTTTGCTTTCCGCATTCGATATAGTAGTCCTCCGCTTCAACTACGGACTACGAGGTTGGTTCTCCTACTGGTGATATAGTAGATTCCATCATGATCAGCAAAATCGGGTCATGACAATTTGAAATCTTTATATGAACACTACATAACTATAGTTGATAATGCTACACCTACTAACCAGTTTAATGAACCTTTTAATTTTTCAGAGTTATCATCTTCCAAAAGGTCAGAGCATACTATGCCTGATTTTACTAACATAAGAGTTTTTAGTAGAATACCGGCTGCCTCATACAGAGAAGGCGGTAATTAACTAAGTTTTTGTTTTTTACGGGCCTGCGAGGATGGTAGGCAAAGCAAGTAAGTTTTTCAATTTTATCAGCACTTGTCAGGTACATTATGAATATTTCAATGGCTATAGCTACATCAAAGAGTGCATTCAGCTAGGATGACAGCAAATTAGAGATCATCGACATTCATTAGAAGCAATACAATGAATGTTCTAGTATTGCTGCAAATATTGGATCCGATCAGAACGATGAAACAAGGCATTGATTCCAGATTAGGAAGAAGAAAAAGAAAAAGAAATTGAAGAACTACTATCAGTGCAAACTTCAGTAGAAGCAAGTCCAAGATATGGTTATGTTGTTTTGACCAATGCGACCCAGTAGATCCTAATGTTAACGTTGATTAACTAAATAGGATGATTCAAGAATTATATTAAGTGCAATTATCAATAAAATGGTTCGTTGAATCTTTCTTATTCCGATGGCGCTATCCTCTTTTAATCTTTATTATATAATATATATCTTTATATTTATTTTTAATATATTTAATATATATGTATATATATGTAGTATATCTTGTATATATTCTTAATATGTTTAATATATTTTTACTGTAGTATTCTTAATATATTTCTATATTTAGACTTTAAAATCTTTTTTTTTGTATATATATATATATATATATATATCTTAGTATATCTAGACTTTAATAAATATCTTTAGGATATAATATAAATATCTTTAGTATTTAGTATATACATCTAGAATATAGTATAATTTGTATATATTCTTTTATATAATATATATATCTTTAAAATATATATTTTTTGTACATAACATACAGATATCTTTAATATATAGAATATACCCCTAGAATAATTTGTAGATACCGTTAGTGTATAGTATATATCGTTAGTATATATTGTTATTATGTCTAATATATCTTTAATATGTAGTATATATCGTTAGCATATATTGTTAATATGTCTAATATCTTTAATGTATAGTACATATATGTAGTATATTGTTAATATATCAAATTTATCTTTATTATATAGTATATATATGTAGTATATATTGTTAATATGTCTAATATATCTTTAATATATAGTATATCTTGTTCATATTGTTAGTCTATAGTATATATCATTAGTATATGTTGTTAATATGTCATAAATATATTATTAAAATATAGTATATATATGTAATATATTGTTAATATGTCTAATATATCTTTAATATATAGTATATATATGTAGTATATTGTTAATATGTCTAATATATCTTTAACATATAGTATTTTTTGTGTATATCGTTAGTATATAATATATATCATTAATATGCTATTCCTTTCACACTGCTGGCAAATTCAACTATTTCCCAGGCTTGAATCTCGTTCAATCCATAAACACGTGCAATCCCATATCCAATCGAGACCACTCATTTAATATGTAGTATATTTTGTGTATATCATTAGTATATAGTATATATACTACTATATACTAATTCACAACAAGTCGAACCGAATACTATTCACATGAATTGGGTCGATCCACATCAAACATTTTGAATCGAATTTGACCGACCCATTTTAACTAAACCCAAAATAATAAAAATCAGTTCAGAATCAAAACACGACCAGTCCCTAAGCCACTTAGTCCGGATAGAACCGGACTGGCCCAGCTATCAGGCACTAACAAACAACCAGATCATATCAAACAAAGTGACGAACGTCACAGTGGAGGACCAAAAGACAACAAATCTTTTATTTTATACTATTTGATATTATGGATATCATAACTTATGTAACATGAACAATAATTCATAAGGACAATTAATGATTTCTAACATATCACATTCATGATATTGCTTTTACTAATATGTAATTAAAAAAAAAAGTCGCACAAAAAAACAAAAGTTAGGCGACTATACTTTAATTTTAACAGTTGCATATGGTTTGACGAGGTCCGTTTTCTGATATTTCAAGTTGAATTAAAACAAAGAATAAATAGGTGCAGGTTTACCCTACGTATAATTTTGTACTAAATAATGCTAATTGGTCATGTTTAAACACCAACACACGTAAATTTTATTTAATAAGAGAAATAGGTTGGTCACATAAATAAATGTTACATTACCTAGATGTTGTATTTCACAGACCAATAGAAATCCATAGCTCCCTATGATCATGAGCAAGTAAAAGGTGAGAACTCTTGTCATATAAAATAAATTTCAAATTATTTTATTAAGCATCCAGCCATAGACATTAAATAATCTCAAAAAAACATTTCGTAATTAAGCTGATGAGATATTCGTATCTATCTCATCTCATCTTAACAACCGATAACCAAACGATCCTTAGACTATTAATCTGTAATTATCAGCTATTGTATTGTACTCAACAAAGGTGAGTGATATACTTATCGTTGAACAGTGATGTATTTGTTTTGACTTAGATATTTATTCATTCAGTTCTATAATTAAAGATAGCAGTACAACATGAACAGGCTCCAAGCCTTTTACGAAATATTTCAACTGATCAGTAACTATTCCATAATCTTTATAAATAGGTTCAGTTGATAAATGGAATTAAAAGCACAACAAACAAAGAAGTAAAGGAAATATGGGTTCTGAAAATATCAAGCTTCCAAATATAGACTTCTCTCATGAAGACCTAAAGCCAGGAACACTTGTATGGAACCAAGTGAAGAGCCAAGTTCACAAAGCACTTGTAGAATATGGTTGTTTTGAAGCATCCTTTGATAAAATTCCCATACACCTTCGAGGTTCCATTTTTGAATCCTTACAAGAGCTTTTTGATCTCCCTTTACAAACCAAACTTAGAAACAGTTCAAAAAAACCCTTCCATGGCTATGTTGGACAATATCCTGCAGTTCCACTCTATGAAAGCATGGGTATTGATGATGCTAACATCCCTCTTAAAGTTGAAAAATTCACTCAAATTCTTTGGCCCCAAGGAAATCCTTCTTTTTGGTAAAACATTCTTCTCCATTTTTTGTATTAATTTACTAGCTGACGTTGTAACTGGCCTGACTAATTCAGATTTTGTTTAACTGGCCTGACTAATTCAGATTTGTGTTAGGTAATCTATTAAGAGATAAACTAAATACCCTAACTGCCTAGCGATTTTCCATTTTCATCAGCTCGAACGGAGAACTACGGTTAATAGTGAAGAAGCCACGCAATTAAGGGGTTCAGATTCAGCTCAATTGAGCCCAATACGTTTCTGACACAGAAAAAAAGCACTAAATATTAAATTTTAAACACATAAATTTGAATACACCTCTGACATCAAAATCCTTAGTGATTTCTAGATGCTATAATTAGTAATATCTTGTTTATTAGTGATGTAAATTTTTATGTGCGTCGGCAGCAAAACTATTCTGTCATACTCGAAGCAACTATCAGAGTTAGATCAGACAATAAGAAGAATGATTTTGGAGAGTTTAGGAGTCGAAAAGTACATGGATGAGCATTTGAATTCGACTAACTACCTTCTTCGGGTGATGAAGTATAAAGCACCTCAAAGCAGTGAGACTAAAGTAGGACTAAATGGTCACTCGGACAAGAACATTGTTACTATACTACACCAAAATCAGGTGAATGGTCTTGAAGTTTTGACAAGAGATGGGCAGTGGATCAATGTGGATCCTACACCAAACACTTTTACTGTCATGATTGGAGACTCTCTATATGTAAGCTTGCTCTTCCAGTATTACACTTTTTCCTTAGCTTTTTTTTTTTTCTCTCTTTATTTAACTTATAACACAAACGTATATCAATATATTGTAATTCATTGGTCAAATTAGAAATTTTGCAAAAGATATTTAGGATTTAGTTAATCATCTGTAATATACTTGATATTGTTTGATTATGTACGATATTTGGAAAAAAAATAAGTATCTATTATCTATAAAATTATGTATGGGTAAAATTTCTATTTGTATGGTATATGAAGTGTGACTGTTTTTGTATGTAGGCATGGGTAAATGGTCGGTTGCATTCACCCTATCATAGAGTGATGATGAAGGGAAATGAAGCACGATACTCTGTTGGTTTGTTTTCAATACCTAAAGCTGGATACACGATAGAGGCACCAAAAGAGCTGGTTGATGAAGTTCATCCTTTACTCTTTAAGCCCTTTGATCATGTTGAATTCCTTGCTTTCTACTACACTGAACAAGGTCAAAGATGTGCATCTGCTCTCAAGACCTATTGTGGTGCCTGAATTTAATTTCCTTTGTTATTGCATTTTATCGTGAGAATAAATATATATATACACCATTTGAGTTTATGTTTCTGTTTTAATTTTCAACTTGTCTGAGTGACTATAATGTTGTTAAAGAAACTTCCAGAACCAAACAAATGCAAGTTTTGGTTGAAGGGGATGTTAAAAATGCAATGGATCATAAAACATAAGAGAAATCAAAAATACTGGATCGCCGTTGCTGGGATCAAATCCGGGTGTGACAGGCAAAAGTATTTACTATGATACATAGGGTTGTCAAATAAATAAGTTGGATTGAAATTGGATAAGTTAAAATAGGGTGAATTAGTAATAGATTGGGTTAATAACATCAAGGTAAAATTATATAAATGAACCAATATCACCTATATTCACATTTTCACTTAATTATTTTTAATATTACATTTTAGCCCTTTACTTTTCTAACCTCTTTGATACTCCACCAATTTCCCCATCAGATTTCATCCCTCAAAATTTCGCCACCAACAACAATTCTAATACCACCGGCAAACACTCCACCGCTGACAATCATCAATGTCGAAACAATGGAGGTGTCGGCTTAATGAGGGAAACGATGGTGCTAATGGATTTGTTTTCTCAGCCAGATTTGGTGAGGAAATGATGGTAATGAACTGATTTTGGGTGTTGTTGGTCAAGCGGTGAAAATGATTGGGTGTCGCTGGAGTGAACAACGGAGGGTGGTTGGTTCACTGTTTGTTGTTACTATTTAGGTATCATTGCATCTGTGATGGAGTTTTTGGCCGGATCAGTGAAGGGAAACAGTGGTGGTTTGGAGGTAAGTGGCTTATTAAAGCTATGAGTCGTCGGATTTTACGGTTTTTCCGATCTGACGAGGAGATTTGAAAAGTACAAAAAGGAAAAGAGAAAGAAAATGTTAAACATTCATTCTACATTACAAACATTCATGATACACTGCATATTAGTTTCAGTAAGTACAGTTGTTACATCATTGTGCCTCATAATCCCATAATTCATGAAGGTTAATTAGTGAAATGTATCATGAAGTTTTACGTTGTATCATGAAGTATTGAAAGTATCTCATATTAATATTAAAAAAAAAATTATATCTAAGAAGAATTAATTTTTGAAATGTATCGGATATTGGAATATATCAAGTTCGCTAGGAAAAAAGTGAGTATTTTATGTAACTACGAAAAAGCTGGATAAAAAATGTAATTAGCTAACAAAATGTTGACATTTATGTAAATTTTCCAAAAGCTCAACTTGGCCCAATTGTTTTTTATTGTCTACTTTCCTCCACAATGTTAATGTAAATACTTTTAAGACTAAAAATAAAATATCTCATAAATGGCAATGAGCCCTATATTAGTATGCTTTAAATTCATTCATTACAAACAATTCTAGAAAAAATAATGATACAACTCAACCCGTTTATATAATATAATTCATCTGTCCTATATGCACATTAGTTTTTTAAAACTTATGATCTATTTTTTTTGTTAAAGAGATTAGTTTATACTAATTTATATTATAATAAAGTATTAAAAATAAGGTGGGAGTAGAAATGGGGTAGGCAGGGCGCCGTGAGGAGAATTTTTCTTTTTGAAGGGGTAGATGGAGGGTGGTGGAGTAAAAGATGAGAGAGGTGTGGGATTTAGTGACGTGAGGTGATTTTGAGGGTGATAAAAATTGATAGGAATGTTGAATTTATAATTGAGTCATATATTAGGCTAAAATGATATTAACTCAATAAGCCAAAAAATCTATAAATAAGCATGTTCACTAAATAATTTTACCAAATTAATTATTTGCAAACCAATTGAATTACTCCATAAATGTCAACTAGTGGCAAGGGTGTGTAGTTGGGCCGGTCAGCCGGCCGACTCAGCTTGAGTTCAGTTTAGAACTGGTCCGAAACTGGTAAGCCAAACGGGTTCATGGATTGGACCATTCAAATCTTTATACCGGGGAGATCGATCCAGTTAGAAAATCGATACCAGCTCCAGACCGGCCCAACTCACTTAAAAGAAAATTAACAAACTGGGCCCGGATCGTCTGGACTGTCCAAATGACATGAAAGTAAGCCCAAGCCACCTTGGCATAAATTTATTTAGAAAAGAATTACCCTACACTAAAGAAGTAAAGGTAATAGATGAATGTTCGAGATATAATAATAAACGAATTGTCATTGTATGTGTATCAAAACTATTCCCTAATAGAAGAAAGAAAATTGAATAAGATAACATTTCACAACTTATGTATTGAAAGTAAGAATTTGGTGCTCCCCCAAAGCACTGTGGTGTATCATCTTCGTATCTCCATTTGATCCTCCAACCTCAGACTTAGGGGAAGACGTCCTACACTATAAAACACGTGTGGATGTATATTAAAAAAAAAATATAAAAGTAAAGAATAACTAAAAACTCCTACCGTCCATTTTACTTTGCGTATTAGACTCTCCATGAGTTGTTTCCCTTTTTAGCCAAAAGAAGAAGAACCAAGACAAAGGTCAACTAGTGGACCACTTGAAGAACAAGAAAGGCCGAACACACAAGGGAGAGAGAGAAATAATTTTGCTAGCACTTCCTAAATTAGATATCAATCTTCTAAGAGTTCATCATCAAGGCATAGACTCTATATGTAACAAAGGGACAAAAAGTAAAGAAAAAGAAGCACAATCGAAATCACATATTAAAAGCCTAATTTTCAACCAAATAAAAGTTCTCCCAATTTAAATGCTGAAGAAAGTTAGTAAAATTAAAGGTTGATTGCCATTTCGAGCAACAACCAACTTTAATCAACGAGTGGAAGATCGAAAGAATTGAAAAGAATAAGTGATTGGACATGTTTTTGTTCTTTATTAATTTTTAAAATTATCACATCAAACTATTTTATTTTTTTTTTAAGATTTATTTATTTATAATTACATTAACCAAATTAAAACTAGAGAAACAAATCTTTTTATGGCCAGATGAGATTTTTTTTACCTTTCAGTTTAAATTGAGTAATTCTAAATACAGTACATGGTCAAATTTTGGAACTTTTCCTTCATTTACCTTTCAGTACTCCAGAATCACCTCACAATTGTTCCTTCCTGGGACAGACATGTTAAAGGTGTGTTCGTTAACAAAATACTATACCATTTTTTTTATAAAAATATTCTAAGAAAATTAAAAATATAGAAAATATGTTTAAAATTTTTTTTTAAGAAAAATAAAAAAAACAATTTTTTAAATATACATTAAATTTGAAAAACTATTAAAAGTAGTTTTCTAGAACTTTTCTTTAAAATATACCAGCCAATTTTTACATAATATGATGTTTACTTTGTGTATACTGGTTGGGAAGGAACAACTAATATTTCTCGTGTTTTTTATGATGCAATAGCTAGAACCGAAAACAAATTTTCTATTCCAACTGGCAGTAATTTTTTTTTTTCATATCGATCATTTTGTTCATTTTAACAAAATTTTATCAGGTTTATTATATGACATTTTTTGTATTTTGATGCAGATAATTACTATATTGTTGAAAGTGATTATCCTAATCTAAAAGGGTTTTTAGCTCCCTTTCTATGAACAAGTTTTTCATTATTCTAAAATAGAAAATTGTGTGCTTTTGAACGCATTTTTTAAATTTTTCATAATTTCTTGGAATTAGAAAATTTAAAAAATTAGAGATGGAAAACTGAAAATAATTTTCTATTAATGAACACACCCCAACATTTTCTAATGGTAATCAAACTAGTTGTCCATGTGATACTCAACTATTTAAATCAATTACACCGTGATTCAAGTGATGACGCCAATATGAAAACTAAGGGTTCGCTAACATACCAAATGCACACGTGGCTTCAAAACTGCTTGAACTTACAGGAGACCCAGCTCTAATGATACCAAGCCGACTACAGGATTATTGAACCTGAAGAGGCAAATCTTAAAAAATAATTAGGTACAGGTACTCTAATTAACCTCGCCTGAATCTTCACTCCGCATATGCTATCCAGCAGCCACGTTTATTTCTACGTGTAACGCCTCAAAAAATAAGCACTTCAGAGGAAATCAAATATAATAGTTACAGAGACACGAATCACTTTATCAGTGTGCACCTTGACGTAGAATAACACAATCTTAATTATCTACTAGGAGCTCACCAAATACAGGGAACATAGTTCGAGAAGAGCTTTAGACATAAATAACAAAAACAATCATCATCACAATAAAATTTTATCTACTATTAAGTAATAGTCTCATCGTGCATTTAGAGATGAGAGTCCCAGTTATGTGAAAGGCTCTGAGCCAGATGCTATCCGGATACTACATTAGCTAAAAAATACATTACTATTCAAGAATATGATCCCATCTATCGGCTGGACACAAAGATAGACCGAGATCACCAAAGGAATGACGCCTTATTTTGTTGAGCTGCTCATGGATAGAAAATTAAAGCTATAAACCAACCATTTAACATCAATAAATCCTATAGTTCTAACATTGACGAGTAGCACATTACATTAACATACTAATAATTCTACACTTCTATATAACCCTGTTAGTAGAACAGATGAATATCTAAATAATCCAGAACAAATAACAAGACTGTAACATAGTTGCACATAACAATATCTAGATCCTTCAAATTCAGTTAATAATAGAAATTTGATATGGATACTGAAACTGGCAAATTCAGTCTAGAAGGGAAAATTGAAATTTTTGACTCATTTAGTTGCTATTTGCACCAAATAATAACTTTCCCCTCACATTGCAAGATATGCTGAAGTAGCTGAGCTTAGGAATTAGTTCAATGCTAACAATTCAGAAAACACAGCTGTTTCTGCATAAAGTACAGCTTAACTTCATCAATATACTCTACGAAAATATAGTAATTCCGATATCAATATGCAGAAATAAATCGAACAAATAATTAACTTCAGCTCTATTCGAAATAGACAACACACAATTCATAACTCCTAATACTACACATTAAGAGAGAAGATATTCTGACTGGCAATGAGAGATTAATCGACGGTAGAGACAACAAATTGGCTGAGCTTGGAGAGCATCTGGGTGATCTTTCCTTAGTCACAAGGGTAAAAAACGTACTCATCGATTTTCTTAGCGCCTTCATACTTGATTGGACTGTCGATTTTGAAAACGGCCGGTGTAATACCAACACCATACCGATCTTATAAGGCGTATGCATTTGATGGTTTCTTCTGAATTTTCTAGTTCAAAAGTTTGCCGGCGGATGCTCGGACTTCGTATAAAATGCCCATTACTCATTCTACATTGAAGAGAATTGTAAAAATCAATACCTGATGAAGATATAAACAAGAGAAAATATAAAAATCAGTATCTAATGAAGCTCCTCTTCTCTTCAACGCCGCTCCATTTGAACTTCATCTAATTGGTGCGTCTAGAGAGCAGAGAATTTTGAACCCTAAAATTTTGGGAGGAAAAAAAAAGGGGAAAAAGAGAAGAGGGAAAGCTCCAAACCCTAGCACTCCTTCTCATTATAATGTTTTTTATTAATTAATAATAAAACAGTGGAGGTTACAACCTCCATAATTTTATATTAAATTGCATGGGTTGAATAAACCCCCACAACTTGATTGAATTTATGGAGGTTAGCCTGACCTTCCTAATTAAACCACCCTAAATTATGAGTTTTTTTGTAGTGCTCCACTGCCAATAGCTCCTCTTCCTATTTGTCATAGTCTAGAACATTATTTCTAACTGCCATCATTTTCATGTCCTCCTGAACCATCTCTCTCTGCAATCTCAAGTGCTCAGCTTTCTGCCTGTGGCCCTCAGCAAGTAACTCGACAAATTTGTCTTTGATCTCAAGAAGTGGATCTCGATCTATCAGCTCACCATCCTTGTATGCTTCTCTAAGCATTGCAGTTTTAATCCCACATTTCAACGAAGTATAGAATATCCCCGAATGCCTAGTAAATACATTCGAGAATGCATTTGAGAAACTATATTCATCACTAAACTTCCCTAAAATGGGGATCGGAATCCGCTTATAAAGAGAGAGCGATAGCAACTCATGGAAAACCCCCACATTCCTCTTCTCCATCTCTCGTGAAGATTGATCCCAATGTGATTCATCATCGTATGGTGATATATAAGGCAGCTCCATCCAATCTCGAATCCACTCTCTCATTTCCTTCCTAATAAAAAAACCTGGTGGAAGTTTCCAGTTAAATGCTGGCCTGGTTCTAATCCCTGTTAACCTTGACTCTTCCTCAGTTCTTACCTCAATCACTGACTTTGCAAACTCTGGGTTCCATTTAACCAATTGCAAAAATGACTTCCCCTCCCCAGGTTCACCAATTAACTTAAAATATTCTGGATATTTTGGCACCAAATTTACCAATAGATCATTTGGGAACCCGAATTCCCTCTTCACCTGTACTAATTTATCTGCACTAACAACTTTATCCTTAGACATCATCAAAAGTTTGCATAATTTAGACACCAATAAGGATTCATTCTTAACAAAAATCCTATTTTCCTCTTCCAAGAATTGCCTTAATCTTTCACTGGGTCGAACAAATGTGACCCGTTCTGATTTGGGTCTGACCCGATCCAGATATGTATTGAATAAACCGGGGTTCAAATCAAGAAAAGTCCTGATTTTTACTTGCAACCCCAGTCTTTCACGGCGTTTTTCCAAATACTGAAGTGGGATTACCTGACCCGGCTCGTTTAGTACCTCTTTGACAACTTTTGCACATTGTTTCCATTTTTTGTCGTTTTCAATTGCTTGGTCTAGCTTTGGGTCCTTCCGCCATGCCACTTTCAGGCTTGAAATTGAAGCTTTGAAGAAAACCCCAAACTCATGGGTTTTTCGGTTTGACTGTGCAAGCCGATTCCCGAAGTGCATAACTGGGAACCCCAAACTCTTTGACTCAGAATCTCCTCTCTTCCAGTGACTTTATTGCACTACCCTCTCTCGATTTCTCCACATATCCAATAATGCTTTGTAATTTTGTTGATATTTTTTCGGTTAAACCCGATTTGTGTGATCGGTGGAGGAGGGTGGTTTATCGAAATCTATGAATTTAGAAGAATTATGGTTTGGATGTGATGTTGTTGTTGTTGTTGTTTGTGGGTTTGTGTAAATGCTTGTGGGAGTGGATCTAGGGTTTCTATAGAGCTTGGTGGTGGCGGCGTTTGTGGAGGTTTTGGACCGGTGATAGGTTTTGTGGTTCGCCGGTATGGAGGAGTTTGGTGGAAAGGAGGGAGGGGTCAAGAAGCTTTTGGTTTTGGCTTCGGAGGAGGCAGCTAGGGTTGAGCAACAATGGTAAATTAAGCCATTTTCGCTTGATTGTATTGATTCTTCTAAGAAATTCTGTTCTCTATATTATAAGCCAATAACATGGGACTAACGCTGCATTCCTTAGTTGTACATGAAGAAGCTAAAAGTGTACCAATAGTCCCATCTAATTTTAGGGAGTCCGGAGTCCAAAGGACAAGAATTTGAAGCTATAATTCTAAAAGGACAACTGAGCTTAGAATCTAACCAAAATGGGTATATCGTATAAGGTTACGCAATATATAAATTCTATTATTTGGATATTGCGTCTTTTTGTTTAATAAAGAAAAACTTATATTCATTTATAGTATATAAAGTGCTCCTATATATATATTTTAATTTATATCGTATATAAATATTAATATATATTTTTTAATTTATATCATGTAATTTCAGTCGACATATTTTTTTAATTTTTTAATTTATTTTTTAATATTTTTTCAATTTTTAAAATTACTCATAAAACTTTAATTTTTATTAAATAAAGTACATACCAAAATATAATTTTTAATTTCAAAATATATATATATATGTTGACATTGTTGGGAAGGTTCTCCCACAATGAGAGCTTTTTAGATGTAAAAGAATGTGATTTGGCTGATGCTCCATCTTAAAACATATGCTTAAACATTCCATGTCATCAACTTTTTGCAACCAGTACTTTGTTTAGGGTATATCAGTACCAATTCGATCCGAGCTCTTTTATTGAGAATGAACGTTCCACGAACAATTCTTGAACATTCTTGCCTTGATAAAAACTTGTGAAACAGTGGAAGATGCTGCATTTTTTCTATTTAAATGCTGAGATGTCGAGGCATAGTTTCCCTGACGACTAGCTTTTATATTATTGCTTTCTTATTCTCCCTTCTTAGGAGTTAACTTTACTTGGAGCATGCACAACTCCCCCTCCCTGTGGGTTTTTATTTAGGGGAATAAAGAGAAAAAAGGAAATGGATGGGGCTCTTTGATTTGGGGTGTTGCTTAGAAGCTTTATGCATCTTCGGAGAATACCCAATTGTTGATAATGTAGGAGACAACAGAGATTCACTGCAATTTTATTAGTTGTCAGGATATGCCTGGCAATGGGCCGGTCCGGTCCGGTCTGGTCCGGTCCGGTCCGGTCCGGACCGATTGGTCCAGGGACCGGCCGGGCTTCGGTCCGGGCCGGATTTTCACTGTTCCGGGCCGGATCG